>JADBJO010008994.1:0-13978 GCA_016801955.1 Conus betulinus | reverse complement strand
GCTGTTGTGTCTGTGTGGTGGTGGTGGTTGTGTGGTGTTGTGTTTGTGTGTGTGAGTGTGGGTATGTGTTGTGTGTGGTGTGGGTAAATCTGTGAACGTTGGTGACGGAAATCTAGATTTGTGGAAATCTTCTTTTCCAGAGTTGCCCGAGGATGCTAAATGGAACGACGACCATTGTCGTTATACGTGAATCGGAATGATGATCAGTGCGTGGCAGCACATGGCTGAATAGATATGATAAGCTGTGTTGCTGAGTTGTGGACTGTTTACATGTTAGGACTCATTCACGTCACAGGTGTCAAAGCTGAATAGTCTTCTGAGTTTGACAGTTAGTTGTAACTGACTTAAAGTCAGAAAACTAATCTTGTCCTCAAATGCGCGGGGCGACCAATCTTTAAAATTAAAAAAATGAAACAAGCAAACTTTCCCCACACATGCACACACAAACACCACCACACACACACACCACAACACACACACACACCACACACACACACACACACCTCACTCTCTCTCGGCTATTCCTCTCTCTCTCTCTCTCTCTCTCTGCACCCACAACACACATGACACACACAGGAGATACACACAGACCACAACAGACCCAACCCACACCCACACCCACACACACACACACAACACACACATATACACACACGCTCGCGGCGACCGTTAATCACGCATGACGCGAAAAACGGCACACACACACAACACAAACACACACGCACCGCACACACACGCGGCGCGCGCGAGCACACACACACACACGGCACACGCACACATCACACACACACACAAACCACCACACCCATCACAAACGCACGCACTATCACTCTCTCTCTCTCTATCTCTCTTCTCTCTCTCTCTCTCTCTCTTCTCTCTCTCCTCTCGCTCTCTCTCTCACACACACACCTATCTTCACACTCCTCACACACACAAAAAACACACTCACACAACACACACACACCACACACACCACACACAACCAACACACACATGTATTATATATCAGAGAGATAGATAGATAGATACACACACACCACACACACACACACACACACACAACACAACACACACACACACACATATATTAATCATAGATATATATATATTTGTATTTGTATAAACACACACATAAACACAACATACAGCGCAGCGGCTATCGGCGGCGCAAACCCACACACACACACACACACACAACACACACACACACACACACACACATACACACTCACACACATATCACACACACACATAAACACAAAACACACACACACACGCACGCACGCACGCAACGCACGCCACGCACGCACGCACGCAGACAATTTTGATCGAACTTCCTTCTAAATATGTGTATGTTTTGAAATTGGTCCCACATTTTTGTGGTGGTGGTAGTAGTAGTAGTTAGTAGTAGTAGTAGTAGTAGTAGTAGTAGTAGTAGCAGTAGCAGTAGTAGTAGTAGTAGTCGTAGTCAGTAGTAGGAGGAGGAGAGGAGGAGGAGGAGAAGTGCTAGTAGCGATGATAGAAGAATAGTAGTAGAAGATAGTAGTAGCACAAGCAGCAGCAGCAACAACAGCAGCAGCAGCAGCAGCAGCAGCAGCAGTAGTAGTAGTTGTAGTAGTGTAACTATAGTGAGCACTTATGAAGCGCCTATTCTCAGCTAGGTACCGAACTCCCAGCGCTTTTCAATCCACACTCCCGTTTGTACAAACAGGCTGCATGCCTGGGTAGAGCTGACTGAAGAGCTGCGTGCTGTCTGTACATTCATCTGCTTCCCATGTTATTCATTCAATGACAGTCAGGTTGTCTTTCCCCTTCTGTATTTATAACACAGCATTTTAAGGCACATGTGCATTACGTGAGTTTATGTGTAATCATTCTGTTCGTTTTGTTGTTGTTGTTGTTGTTATTGTGTAGTTGGTGTTCCTGTACTTGTTCTTGCTGTTGTTTTGGAAATTGATTTGCTTGTTTTCCCCTTTTGACAAAGAATATACTGTAATTTCGGACACAAAAAAGCCATTCCCTGCTGTTGAATGTGTACCAAATGGCGTACGGAAATCACATCAAAGTCAATAACAATTATTCATTATACATAGAACATTTCTCAAATTCATAACTGTTCCACCAGTCGTACTTGTATTGTAAGGAGAGCTGTAAAAAGATAAACATTAATATAGAAAAAGAATTAATAACAACACAACTACAAATATCAAAAACGGCGGAACAACGTACAAAAAAATAAAACGGGTGGAACAACGTACAAAAATACACACACACGCCCGCACACACACACACACACACACACACACACACACACGCGCGCGCGCGCGCGCGCGCGCGCGCGCGTGTGTGTACTTAATTCAGATAATTCAGATCAAAAATAGAGAGAAAATTGGGGATAGATGACTAATGTGATTATGATAATTGGAAAAGTATACAAGTAAGACTGTGAAATCTTTTACTCTCATGGGAATGGACATTCTATGCTACACAAACTGTATATCTACACATGATATGATTGAGATCAATGGTTTATTTGCTGACCGATATAACAATTTTTCTTTGCAGTAAAAATGTAGATAGATGGATGGATGGAGGGATGGATGGATGGATAGATGATAGATAGATGAGATAGATAGATAGATAGATAGATAGATAGATAGATAGGCAGGCAGGCAGGCAGGCAGGCAGACAGACAGACAGACTAATTGGTTGAATTATGTCGATTTGGTTCAGCTGAAGAAAACAAAAAGCAAAAATGTCGACAATTCTCTGTCTCTTGCTCACAGAGAAGTTCAGTTTTCGTATGTGGAGGAATTGCAGCGTTTGGTTTAAGTGTATACAGCTAGTAAACCCGTGCGTAGATACGGATTCTTGAGAGAGAGAGAGAGAGAGAGAGAGAGAGAGAGAGAGAGGAGAGAGAGAGAGAGAGAGAGAGAGAGGAGAGAGAGAGAGAGAGCAATTTGGCTATTGAATTATGTGTGTGTTCTATCGAATTGTGTGCGTGTTATAGGAGAGTGTGTCGGTGCTGTTCACGGTTATCTACTGGCTTTTATTTAATTAACAGTCAAAACTTTCTGACAGGAAAGGAAACTATCAGATCCTTTAGAGCTAATATTGCTAACCTTGCTCATAAATAAATGTTTTACCAGCCTCACTTGTGCGACTTATGCCTGTTTTCATCATACAATTACGCTCGTGCCGTTTTTATGTCTTAATGGTGAAATGGTAGTTTGATAGATAGATAGATAGATAGATAGATAGATAGATACGTAGATAGATAGGTAGGTAGTAGGTAGATAGGTATATGTATGTAGGTAGGTAGGTAGGTAGGTAGGTAGGGGAGGTAGGTAGGTAAGTAGTCCAGATAGATAGATAGATAGATATAGATAGATAGATAGGCAGGTAGGTAGGTAGGTAGTAGATAGAGATAGATAGTAGATAGATAGATAGGTAGATAGTAGATAGGGACAGTAGATAGGTAGACAGTAGATAGATAGATAGATAGATAGATAGATAGATAGATAGATAGAATCATTCAAATAAACTGAGGCCTTGGTTCATGTTTAGAGAAAAAGAAGGGCGATTACTATTTTCCAAGATTAACGTATTTTTGCCCTTATGCTCTCTCTCTCTCTCTCTCTCTCTCTCTCTATATATATATATATATATATATATATATATATATATCTATATATATATATATATATATATATATATAACCAGGTGATTAAAGGAGGTTCTAAAAAAATCTCTACAAATTTGTTTCGAGCTTGTCTGCTCTCATCAGGATAATGCTTGGGTCGCCTACCGCCGATGTGATATAGCTTGTAGGGCCCTGCTTGCACGTGCGGATTGGCTGCACGTGTTTTCTGTGTTTCAGGTAAATGTTCAGGGTGCGTTTTCGACAACGATTTCCATTTGTGCCTGCAGTTGTTTACTATTTCAGTTTTGGTATTTAGGTTGCTAAGTGTGGTTTACATAGTATTAACCATTTTTCAGTTAGGCATAGGTTGCATCTTTTTGAAATATTATTGTATGGTGATGCTCTTTTATGATTTTCCAAGATATATTGTAGTTTATTTTTGGTCTTTAAGTCTCGAAATGTATTTGCTCAGTTCTGTTTGGTTTTTGTATTTTTCTTTATTAAATGACTGTTTATGATTTGCATATCTGGTTTTTGAAGTGTCTTTTTCGTAATCCATATATGTTTCTTTTTCATGTTCTGATGTCATGGTGGCTTGGTATCATGGCGATCTCCACTGGCCATCGATGATATGAAATCTTTCGAGGACAAAATGAAAAGAATGATAGCCAATATCGAATTCAAAAGATCAAACAACGATTTCCAAACATCATTAAAAAAAAAATGAAATAAAACAAATGCAAAATGACAAAAAAAAAATTCGTGAAGGCTGACAAAAACCAGTAATTACTACAAAATGGACCTAAATGAATACTCCCAACTTCTTGACAAAAACATCCAAAAAAAGCTACAAAAAAAGCTGATAAAACTACATGACATGACAACATCCATAAAAAAGAAAAAGAACTTGTGCATCGCATGGATCTAAGTGATAGGGTGGAAACAACAGCAATAAAAGAAGCCTTTATAACCCTCAAAGACCACAAGGCTAATTTCTACAACAAACCCAGCATGTAGACTAAACAACCCATCTAAACTGAATTAGGTAAAATAAGTAAGAAAATTCTAGAAAAAGTCATAAAAAAAACATAAAATCAAACTCTGAATACAACCCTTTGGAAGAACCACACATACGAAGTTATCCAATGGTTCAAAAAACCTGACCAACAGAAGAATACAGTATTCATCACATTCGACATAGTAGACTTCTATCCATCCATAGATGAAGAACTACTCATTAAAGCTTTGAAATTTGCCAATAAACATACAGAAATAACAGGGTCAGAAATGGAAATCATTCTCCACACTAAACAAAACTTTACTCCACAGCAGAAATGAAACCTGGATCAAGAAAACGAACAGAAAACTCAACATTTGATGTGACCATGGGATCGTATGATGGTGCCGAAACTTGCGAAAACTGGTCGGACTGTTCATGCTGTCCATCATCCAAAAACACACTTGGAAAACAAGTCAGGACTATACAGAGACGACGGCCTCCTTGCAATAACCAACCCAAACCCAAGAACCATCGAAAACAAGAAAAAAAGAACTATGCAAAATCTTCCAAAATCAAAACTTAAAAATCACCATTGAAGCAAACAAAAAGGTAGTGAATACTTAGACATAACACTTGACCTCAACACCCACATATATAAACCATACAAGAAAACCTAATGACACACCCATCTATGTAAACATTAAAAGTAACCACCCACCATCCGTACTAAAAACTATACCCAATGGCATAAACAAAAGACTATCTAATCTATCATGCAATGAAAGAGTATTCAATAACGCAGCAGTAGAATACCAAGAAGCATTGCAAAAAAATGGGTTACAACTTACAGACTACAATACAACCCAGATAACAACATGAAACAAAACAAAAACAAGAAAAACAGGAAAAGGAAAATTACATGGTACAAACCTTCCATATGAACGGAAGAGTGTAAAAACAAACATAGGGAAAGAGAGTTTTTTTTAAATCCTAACAACATCGTTTCCAAAAGAAACACAAACTGTCAAAAATATTCAACAAAAACACTATCAAACTATCATATTCATGTATGCCCAACCTGAAAAAAAATGTAATTGATTCATCTAACAAAATGAAAACCAAACACAGCAAAGAAGGGTGAAGAAAGGAAATCTTGCAACTGCACTAAAAAAAAAGAACAGTGCCCCTTAAGCAACAAATGCCTCTATAATAAATTGTATAGCCAAGCCACTGTGACATCAGAACATGAAAAAGAAACATATATAGGGATTACGGAAAACCACTTCAAAAACCAGATATGCAAACCATAAACAGTCATTTAATAAAGAAAAATACAAAAAACCAAACAGAAACTGAGCAAAACATTTGGAGACTTAAAGACACAAAAAAAAACTACAATATATCTTGGAAAATCATAAAAAGAGCATCACCATACAACAATATTTTTAAAAAGATGCAAGCTATGCCTAACTGGAAAAAATAGTTAATACTATGTAAACCACACTTAGCAACCTTTAAATACCAAAACTGAAATAGTAAACAACTGCAGGCACAAATGGAAATCGTTGTCGAAGAATGCACCCTGAACATTTACCCTGAAAACAGAAAACACGTGCAGCCAATCCGCACGTGCAAGGGCAGGGCCCCATACAAGCTATATAACATCGGCGGTAGGCGACCCAAAGCATTATCCTGATGAGAGCAGACAAGCTCGAAACAAATTTGTAGAGATTTTTTAGAACCCTTTTTAATCACCTGGTTTTAATAGATGTTGGGTTCTTCCCAAGGGGTTGAGCTCTTTTAAAACACTATCACACGCGTTTTAGTAATATTTATATATATATATATATATATATATATATATATAATATATTTTATATTATATATATATGTGTGTGTGTGTGTGTGTGTGTGTGTGTGTGTGTGTCTATGTGTGTGTGTGGGTGTGTGTGTGGGTGGTAGTGTGTGCATGTCTACGTCCCTCTCTCTCTATCTCTCTCTCTATCTCTATCTCTACTCTGACAACTTTTGATTAAAAGTTCATACGCATACTTTTTCTGTTACCTTTCAGTCTTTCTCTCTCTAACGTGTTGTATTTCATTGTCCTTTCAGATTTGACTGTGCTGTTTGTGTATCTGAGACACCTCACCAGCATACCCAAAACCACAAGATGTTGCGTGCAGAAGCGCATGGCAAACCGTTGAGAGTCACACGGAGTTACGCAGAATGGGAAGTACGTACAGAATGACAACGACTGAGGGAGGACAAAGGATTGCTGTGCCTCCTTCCAGAGGCCGCTACGTCACAATACGTCACATCTTTGCAGTATCTGTTAGTGAAGTACAAGTTTTGGGGACTCCAGTGTTAGGTGAGAAGAGAATATGCATAGCATTCATACGATACATGATGTTACTTCAAACTCGGTGGTCAGTTCACAGACTGCGCTGATCAGACTTGATGTAATCTGATTTGTTTTGTATAGGATGGAGTTCAGCAATAAGAATTCCAGGACCTGATTAAACACCTGTCTTGTCATTGTAGAGTAAAAATTGTCGTGAACTATCCATTTAATGTACGAAGATGACCGTAGGCAAAAGTATGAAGATCCGGATGAAGCCCAGGCCAAACATGCTGTTGATACATTGCTAGACTACAGCCATTACCAAATTGTCAGTGATTTTTTATGTTGAATAACACTGTCACTCAACCATTCGCTGACCCCTAGTTCTCACTCTCTATCTCTCTCTCTCTGTCAAAGAGGAGCACTCTTTGAACTACTTGTCTTTCTACCCGACCCCTGGTCTCTCTTTCTCTGTCTGTTCTCAGGTCTGTCTCTCTCTCTCTCTTTCTCCTCTGCAGAGAGGGGCAAAAAGACCTATTATTCCGATTATATGTATGATCTTGGATTTTGTGCCCGGTTAAAGTAAACTACATTATTTTTCCGTGTTTGTGGGGGGGTCTTTTTTTTGTGTAATTCGTTCAATGTAAAATAAAAAAAAAACGTCCACTATTCAGTACGCGGCCGTGAATGGCTAACTACACGAAAGTAACCAAATCTCTCTCGGGCTCTCTCATCTCTCTCTCTCGATAGTATAATATATATATATATATAATATATAGGGTAAGTGATATCTATGTATCTATCATGCATCTATCTATGAAGCTTTCTACTTCTTATTCTTTCTTCTTCTTCTTCTTTCTTCTGTCCTTCTCCTCCTCATCCTCCCCTCCTCCTCCTCCTCCCCTCCTCCTTCTGCTCTCTTCTTCTTCTCAGCCGAACTGGGCACGGTCCCAAGTACAAGCAGCTCCCACATTCAGTGGTGCAAATGGATGGTATGGGGATGTCCCCAACACAGGCACTGGGGGAGGGGAGAAGTACGTGTCCAAGAAACCACACTTCCAGTGTTCTGCAAGGCTACTGCAGTTCCCTACCTACCATGCTCAAATAACGGGGTCACAGACTGAACCCGTTTAGGAGACGATGAAGACATCAGGTGACCGGACCGTCCTGGTTTCTTCGCTGTTCTGACAGTGGTGTCTGTCTTCACACCTGACTACCTCTGGAGTGAGTTGCTATGTCGGAGATCCTGCCCATTCACTGATGATGACCGTGTACTGTGATGAGGAACAGTGTCCAGAACATCTTGTGTGTGTGAAGGTTCTGGCTTTCACATGCCGCTCTGGACATTGATTACCAAGTTCATCACATGCTGCGCTACCTCAGTTCTTTGGACGAGCAAGCCAGACCTGACCACATGTTGGAATTTTGAGATACCTGCTGTACCTGAACCTTTTCATCATGTCAGTTGACAAACGTGACGCTTTATTCACTGAGAAATCTTATCCGTATTCTGATTAAGTCATAACAACATCAAAGGATGTTGACGTTTTGGAGCTGAAGCATCTGTCTAAATTGGTGTCAGCTGGATTGTCCCACAACCCTTTATTCAACATTTTGCACTGCCGTTTTCCTACTTTGTGAGATGAAGGCCGATGTGGTTAAACCTCAAAAAAAAAACTGATAATGGTTGGAGTTGGACTTCAGTTAATAACACAATAAAGGACTGCATGAGCCTGAAGCCTAATGTCAACGCTTGACCGCATTAGAAGTAACCCATTACATACACTGCAGCCAGGAGTTTTCGGGCAGCCTCTGCGTGTTCTGTACACTGACAATCCAAAGTGGTTGTTGCACTGCAGTTATTTTCGTGTGTCTGAATCGATAGAATGTCACGCCCCAGTGGATGAGAGCTGTCTTCGTGTGACGACCTCCTGAGGTCCGATGTAACTGCGCGTGTGTACTGTGGCTACTGTCTTTTATGGCACTGACGGGGTAACATAGGGGGGTGGGTTTACAGGATGTTCCTATCAAAACACAAGGCACCTCTCTGTCTTACAGAATACTGGTCTGCAACCTCAGTACAGCTGATTTTCTGAGGGGAGTTTACCACATGGCCGTCATCGGAGGGACAGACATCCACCTTCCGTGGTGTGTGTATGTTCAGAAAGAAGAGCAGTGGAGACACAGTGTGGTGTGCAAAACTGGCGGCTTTCTGCCATGATGTCCAGTGAAATGTCAGCTTTTCATCATGTGCCTCATCACCCTAGACCGCCTGATGTTACTCGGTTTCCCTATAGTTCCCGTTTTCATGCCACCAGACTGTCATCTCTATTGCCCTGCAGTGTGGCGTGGCTGACTGCTGCTGTGTTGGCTGCCTTGCCTCTCTTCCTGCCACACTGGGAGTTCTACAGTTACACAACAGCATGTGTACTGCCCTTGCCAATCAGTCGCCAGCAGTTCTCTGGCCAGCAGTATGCCTTTGGGTGTCTTCATCGTTCTCAACTTTCTCCTCTTCCTGGTCATTGCCACTGTCAGTTGGTCATACTTTCACACGTCCGTCAGTCCTCCAGAGCTGTGCGTAAAGACACCCAGAAACAGGAAGTCACCATCGCAAGACGTCTGTTTTTCATTGCGTTCTCAGACTTCTGCTGCTGGGTTTCCCATTGGCCTCATGGGACTGCTGGCTGCACGTGGCGCCCACATCCCGAACATTGTGAATGTGTGGGCCGCTGTATTTGTCATGCCTCTGAACTCTGCCATCAACCCGTTTCTGTACACAATGAACACGTTCATGGACCGACATATCAAGCACAGAAAGGAGAAACAGGTAGAGAGATGTTGGACAAATGAAAGGACAAACTGAAAGGAGACATGCGAGCTTGGCAGTGGAGAGGGACAATAGAACATATCCGTACGTGTTTAGGGGTAGGTAAAGTACACGGGAAGACGGATCTTTTGAGGATGATCGATGATTTTTCCGTCATAAAAGAGAAGATCGAAAAAAACCTGAAACTCACTGAGAAGCGCCTGGAGGGTGGGTCAGAGGTGGGTAAGGAGGAAGCTCTCTGAAGCGGAGGTCGTCACTGTCTTAGGTCTGCAAGCTCAAAGGGCGAAGAGGAAAACATGCCATGTCATTCAAGCCCGCCTGGGGTCAGTCACCACTTGACTGGAGTTCCAAAGGAGAGGGCAACAACATGTCAAAGTGCTAGGCTTTTCAGATCATTTTCGTCGTTCTCTGAATCACATTCATATGACCACGTTTCATGATCCTTTCACAACAAAGATCAGCACTCTGTTGTTTTAGATTATGTCACGTGTCTACAGCTCTATGAAAGTGGGCTATACCTTTTTTCAAAATGTACCACCGACATATTTGAACATCTGTGAGGAACGTGATTTAGAACCCAAGTCATGTTTAGAACCCAAAGAAACGTTGGTAATGTCGATTGTTTTCTTGTATCTGAAAAGGAAATTACTGACCCAATCCATGTGTCGTTTATGAATATTAATGCAGTCAATAATACCTGTAAAATAGACACATAAACGGTTTTTTTTTTTTTTTTTTATTGATAGTTATAGATGCGACAGTATTACTGGAAGATGTAAAAAACAAACGCAGCAAAACAAGAGGCAGGGCAAGAACGTTCGCAGGACAGCTTCACACAACCACACACACACAACACTACACACACACACCCAAACAAACCACATACACGAAACACACACACACACACAAACACACACACACACACACACAAACACACACACACAACCACACCACAAACACGTCACGTGTGTCGTACGGGTCTCTGACACGTGAATGTCTGGATGATGTTGTCTGTTGCGGCCTATGTACGTAAAGAAGTGAGTGTGGTGTGTGTCTGTGAGTGTTCGTGTGTGTGTGTGTGTGTCTGTGTGTTTGTGTGGATGTGGGTGGATGGGTAGTGTGGTAGTGGGTTACATTAGAGAGAGGTGTGTGTACGTGTTTGTGAGTATATGTGTAGAATGCAATTTCGGCTAGAGGGCGCACACATCCGTGTGTGTGTAGGTTCAGTAAGGGGGTGAGGGGTGGGTGGCTATGCGGCGTTGTGCATGAATCCTCCTTGTCGCTGGGGTGCAGCCAGTCGTGTTGGTGTGTGGTGTGCGAGCCCCCCCCTGTCCCCCACTCGTGCGACCGGTTGTGTGGTGCAGGGCCGCCCTCACCTGTGTGTTGTGTGTGGTGTGTGTGGGTGCGAGCAAGGCGCGCGCGGCCGAATGCGTATTGTATGTGTGTATCAGTGTGTTGTCTTAGGGTGCACCTGTGATTTGTGGTTTGTGTGTGACGTGAGTGAGATGGGTGTGTGTGTGTGTGTGTGTGTGTGTGTGTGTGTTGTGGTGTGTGTGTGCGAGTTGGTCTTCTTGTTTTTTTTGTTGTTGTCTTACTTGTGAGTGCATATATGCTTGTCCGGTGATATGTGGTTTCTTGGATTACCATGGCGGGTGTGCTTCGGAACACGCGAATGTATCTGCTGTGGAGTGTATATCTTCGTGCACGTGTGTGTGCATTAGAGTTTGTGTGTGTGTGAGGGGGAGGGGGGGGGGGGGGGGGGGTCGGCGTGCGCGAAGTGTGTATGTGTGTGTGTTTGTATGGGTGTGTGTGTGGTCGGGTGCGGCGACGTACGCCGGGGCGAAGGATGGTGAGGCGCGGGTGGAGGTGGGGAGCGCTGCGCATCGCGTTCCTGCATTTGATCCCCAGAACGGATAGGGAACAGGGAGGGGTTAAACACTGGTAGAGAGAACACCGGTCAGCGGAAGTCATGAGGATGCGAGGGCCCAAAGACCCCCCCAAAAAGGACGAAGGGCCTGGATGGAGAAGACGTGGTTCGAGCGTTGGTCGTGGGATGGGACCCAAGGTGTCTTAGAGAGGCCAGTTGGTCAGGCCGAGGGATGAGGCCTTGTACCTGGCCAGACAGAACGAGGGCGCGAGCACCAGGTGGCCGAAGTGGACAGCCATAGAGGCATGGGTCGGACGGTGGGGGAGAGAGGAGAGGGAACACGCGGACGCCGTGCAGGGGGACGGTGAAGGCAGGAGAATGCGAACTGCAGATGAGGCCCTGGTGCACGCAACCGCGCGACCCCAGCCAAGAGGGACCCTGAAGAACAGGGGGACGATGAGACAAAAGCAGAGATAAGCGACCGGTGACGGGACGGTCCTGAGAGGCGACAAGAAGTTGCACGGTTCCGCCACAGTCCCGGCCAAGACTGCGGCTTGCGGCCAGGAGTTGTTGGTTATGCGGCAGAAAATGGATCGGATTGAGGCAAAGGAGTGATTAGTGGCAGAAACTGGACGGATGGGACGCAAAGGAGGGTTGATTAGATTGGGCAGGCATGGAGGATGAGGCCAAGGAGTTGATCGCTGGCAGAAAATGGGAGGGATGGAGAGCCAAGGCGGGAATTAAGTAGAGCACGGAAAGAAAAGTGGAGGTGAGGCGAAGGCAGGAGTGATTAGTGGCAGAGAAAAGAAAATAGCGGGTGAGGCGAAAGGAAGGTGATTAGTGGCAGAAAAATGGCGGATGAGGCAAAGGAGGTTGAGGAGTTAGTGGCAGAAAATAGAGGATGAGGCAAAGGAGTGGTAGTGGCGGAGAAAAATAGAGGATTGAGGCAAAAGAGTTGATTAGGGGCAGAGGAGACTAGAGGATGGACGGCAAGGAGTTGGAATTAGGTGGCGAAATGGGGATGAGGCAGAAGAGAAGGAATGATAGAGGAAGAAGCAGAGAGCGGGGGAAAAATGGAGAAGCGTATAGTGATGATGAGACGAAAGGTTAGAGGGAAGATTAAAATAGATTTGAAGATTAAGAGAGAGGGCGCGAGGGGAGGGGGGGAGGGAGAAGGAGAAAGAGATACGGGGGGAGGGGAGGAGGGAAAAAGAGGAGGACCGGGGGGATGGAGGAAGAGAGAGAGCAGGACGACAGACAGAGCGGAGAGCGAGATGGAGAGAGAGAGAAGATGAGGAGAACGTGAAGCGAGAGGAGGAGAGGGAGGAGAAATGAGGAACGGAGAGAGAAATGTTGTATCAGTATAGGACGACAGCCTTCTGCAAGGAGAATCCATATCTATGAAAATTTTGACAATGAACATACGAGATACGACAAACACATAAGAATAGAAAGACATAACGGTACATGGTCATTATCGTATTCAGCTTCTTTAGTATATCCACGGTATTAGCACGCATTTAAGGCTTGGTAAGAAAGAAACAAGCGTCTGACCATCACCATGTGGCTGTACTGTTTCGTCATTAAAACAAGGCAATATGGATGATATATGAGAGGAGAGAGAGAAAGAGAAGAGGGAGAGGAGAGAGGAAGAGAGAAGAGAGAAAGAGACCGAGGGAGAGGAGGGGAGGAGAGAGAGAGAGATGATGGATTGATGCTGAGATGAGATGATGATGATGATGCTGATGACGATGGTGAGGGGGAGTGGGTGAGATGAGGAGAGCGAATAAAGCAGAAAGTTAAGAGTAGGAAAGCACAATGAAGTAAGAAAGAATACGATGATAGGATACAAAAAAATACAGTAAGAGGAACAAGAAGAGGAACACTAGACAACGAGGCGAGTAGAATACAGAAACGGGAGTAAATGAGACCAAACAGGGAAGGGGACTAGTCTGTGGGGGAGAGTAGTGAGGGAGATGCAGGGTCCGCGACGTGGAGGGTCAATGTCGCCGGTCAGGGGGAGTGTGTTGTCGTTGTATATAATAGGAACAGGTTGTAATCACGAGGAAACTAGGTACTTTGGGAAGGCGGTAACAAGGAACAGAAGGAAAGGCGGGATGTTGATGGAGTGTAGACAGCGTGGTAGTTTCACGGGTTTATGGCAAGAAAAGAAAGTAGCAGTTTTTCAAAATCGACCAACAACTAGATAAGGACAAACCAAACAGCCAACTCCCACTAATACGAGGACAAAGAAGAGCATCAGTTGCGTCTGTGTATTAGTAATGTCTAAATCAGCAAAA
>JADBJO010008993.1:75000-88880 GCA_016801955.1 Conus betulinus | reverse complement strand
TGCGTTCTCCTTCTCACTTCTTCATACCTTCTCTCACACCCTCCCTTCTGCTCCCCACTTTACACACACACGCACGCACGCACGCGCACACACACACACACACAGTGAGAACAAAATGTAGACAGAGAGACAGACTGACAGACAGACAGACAGACAGGCAAACAGAAGGAGAGAGGCTGAAAGACCCGAAAAAGAAACTGTGAACAAAAAATTGCTTGTTATGTAATAACGTGAGGGATTCCATTGAACTTTCTTTTTTTAAATCATAATATAATTGGGATTCTCTTGGAAAAATTGTTCAACAACTACAACAAAAAGTGAAAATGCTAAGCTTTCATGTGATTCTGTTCTCTTTTTAATGTGGATAAGCATCTTCCTTTCACCGATTCCATGTTTCATTTCATTGTGATATTTGCAAACTGTATACAGATGTAAAATACAAAAACATTAAATTATCAAATCTGCTTGCTTTACAGAAACAGCTGAATGATAAATACAAAACAGAATAATATAAAGCAAATATAAATAATAATCTGTCCAAGTCTGCTACAGAGTGGAATCATAAATAAATCAATGTTCTTCAGTTTACAATGAATATAATTAACCACCTTTTTTTTTTTCAAAACACAATGAATTAAATGCCAAATAATTCGCTATACAATCTTTTGTTTGACGTGTGATGTCATGCCCATTTGTACATAAAATCTGTTTTGTGTTGACTGTCATATTATTTGTTAATGTTTAACTTTTTTCAGGACCATACACGTACCATGAGAAGCTATTGCCCACCTCTACTAAATCAATGGGAACAACAGGAGATGAAGAAGGAAATAGCTTAACAGCTGAAAGCGAAAAAAAAAAGGACTGAGTACATTGATGACAAAGAATTATTGAGGAGACCAGCCACCGTGGTGAAGTGGTTAGTGTCGCGGACTCCCAGCTGGGAGGTTGTGGGTTCAAATCCCATCAGAGTCATGTAGGTTTTTCTGCCGGCTCCTACCCAGTGTTGAGTTTGCTGCGGACTCAGTTGGGAAGACTGGGACCACACACAGTCAAGTTTCATCCACTTAATGGATGCGTTTCTGAGAGTGTTGCTCAAATTTCCTGACCAACACTGCAGGTGCCTGTATCTCTCAGGCCTGGTTGATGCCAGGATATATTATGTACGGAAGCCTAGAGTACAGCTCTGTCATGTAGTCTCAGACCAAAATGGAAATCTGTAGCATCATCTTAATCATCCTCATAATCATCGATCAGCATAAAAAAGTGTCTCAAATTCTGTGGCCCTTCATACCCTGCTCTCAAGGTGACCTCAATTTCGATGTTCTCTCCATGTCTGTGATCTTGGTTTGGTTCCGTCGGGGTCACCGGTATTGGCAAGTCCATGGGGGCTGTCGTTGGACAGATGTGGTGGCGTCCTTTGGAGGAACAGCTCACTCACGCCGGCTCCGCAACTAAGGTTCATTTTCAGTTTATTACAAGGGAGAGGGAGTAACAGGAGAGAAGGTTCAATTTCAGTTTTGAGGGGAGGGGGGGGGGGTTGAAGAAGACAGGTTCCATTTCACTTTCTTTTGAGGGACAGGAAGTAAGAAGACAGAAGGTTCTATTTAACTTATTTTGAGGGGAACAGGGTATAAGAAGATATAAGGTTCCATTTCTGTTTGCTGAGGGGAAAGAGAGTAAGCAGATAGAAGGTTCCATCGAAGATTATTATGAAGGGAGAGGGAGTAACATGATAGAAGGTTCGTTTTCAGTTTATTATGAAGGGAGAGGAAGTAGGAAGATAAAAGGTTCAATTTCACTTTATTATGAGGGGATTGGGTATAAGAAGACAGCAGGTTCAGTTTCAGTTTATTTGAGGGGAGATGGAGTAAGAAGATAGGAGATCCAATTTCACTTTATTATCAGGGAAATTTGGGAGTAAGAAGACAGAAGCGTCAATTTCAGTTCATAATGAGGGGACAGGGGGTAAGAACACGGAAGTTATGAGGGAAGATCGAGGAAGTAAGAAAGTAGAATTTCAACTTCAGTTTTGCTGTATCTTAGAGGTCCATCTGGCCTTTCAGGCTGCTGGGCTTTCACAACTAAAGCATTTAAGACCTTATTCTGAAAGAAAATCAAATGTAAGCATGTCACGCAATTTAAATATATAAAATGAATTTGGAACATAACTAACCTAATAACATCCATGAGCCATATAAGATTTGGCTGTGCTAAGGGTGTCAGTCTTTCTGCTTAATCATCAACCCCTGTTCAAAAATAGATGTGGAGAAAAAAAAAAATTGAGAAAGAAATAAGGAAGGAAATCAATGATGCTAGTATATAAACATAAAATCTCCAATGGGCAAAAAAAAAGCTGCAGAATGACAGAAAAAGTAGTGAATGCTCGACAGCTGGAGGGTGGTGTTTTTCGCTGGTGGGCTCTGCAGTCATGAAACATGGGCTGGTACACCCATGTGGTTGCTACTTTAAGGCTGTTATGAGTTGCATTCTGTAGTCTAATTAACCTCTGCTCAGGAGCAGTTATGTCCTTTGATATCTTAATGGAGTCTCCTGCCCATTGTCAACACAGCGCAGGCCTCCAAGGGTGGTACAGGACTGCTCAAAGGGCAAGTGAGGGCAGTGCTTCTCTGGGTCCTCCCCAGCACCTTCGGGTGTTTCTTTTTCTTTTCTAAACATAAAATCTCCAATGGGCAAATACACGCTGCAGAATGGACAGAAAAGTAGTGAATGCACACAGTCTTACTACCTTGCTGCCAAATTAAAAAGAAAAACAAAAACAAAAGGGAAAATGCTGGTTTTTAAATTGTAACAAGATCTGGATCGGAGACAAATAACTGGGCCACAAAGGCGAAAAGATTTTTTTTTCCTTTAAAAAAGAAGCAAAAAAAAAAAAAAAAAAAAAAAAATGGACATCTGTTAAAGAACAGATATAAAGCCAAAAGCAAGAGAAAGGCAGAGTCGAAAACAGTGAAACAGAAAAAGGAAACTACAAGCACAGACTTTCCAAAATGTGTGAATAACAAGTGCTGAATTATACAGAAAAAAGAGAGGTTGGGGGAAGAGAATGGAATTGAAAGTGGGGAGAGAGTGAGGAGGAGGAGGGAGGGAGGGAGAAAAGGGTCGTTTCCAGGCTAGATCTGTGAGGATTTTATACATAAATATATGTAAATGAATCGTTGTGCATGCAAATCCCATGCATTCTGCATAATAATGTTCCCATACCTCATCATGTAGCCTTTATTTATTTTCAAACAATTGAGGTATCTGCCTGAGGATGCTTTCAACTGATATAACAAAGTGATATATGCTGCTGCCTTCACCTAACCCTCCTCTCTTCTGCACATTCTGCCCCCTACAACTAGCCTTCTACTCATCCCCAAGAGAGACAGAGAGAGAGAGAGAAAAAGAGAGAGGGGAGGGGAGAGAGAGAGAGAGAGAGAGAGAGAGAGAGAGAGAGAGAGAGAGAGAGAGAGAGAGAGAGAGAGAGACAGACAGACAGACAGACAGACAGACAGACACAGACAGACAGAAACAAAAAAAAAGACAGAGACAGAGCAAGAGGGAGACAGACAGACAGAGATTGATGGCTGTATGGAGGGAGGGCACACACACACACACACACACACACACACACACACACACACACTCAAACTACACACACACACACACACACACACACACACACACATTATGGTACCATCAAAAGAGAAGCAGACAGATAGAGACACAAAGACAGTAAGAGTGGCAGAGACAGACAGGCAGAGAAACCCAGTTCCCTTTCATTATTTCCATTGGCTCACAAATTAAACTGAGGGAGGGTATTTTCTTTTTCACTGTTGTCACGTCTGACACTGAGGGAAAACAGCCTGCTAAACTGGCACCTGAATGGTGTGAAAGAGTGGCACTGACGTCCTCCAGCTGAGAAACTGACACTGGCTGAACAAGACAGTATGGCCATGCAAACGTCTTTCCATTCAACATGAAAAAATTCAAAACTATGAGTTAAAAGAGGGAAGTTACTAACATTGGTATACAGGCTATCCAAAGAATTCATTCATCTGCAATTCCATCTGTGTGGCTTCAAGTGGATCTTTATGACAATTTGTGTTTTCTCTTTGAGAATGTTACTGATGTTGAGCGCTCAAATAGATTTCCTTATTCCTATTTGTCTTCATACTCTTGCAGGCTTCAGACTGTCTGTCTGTCTGTCTGTCTGTCTGTCTGTCTCTGTGTCTGTCTGTCTCTCTCTCTCTCTCTCTCTCTCTCTCTCTCTCTCTCTCAATCATTTCTCTCATTTCCTGCCCAGGTTCACATGAGTGTATGCATACTGTTTATTACCAACTGTTGTTACGGACACTCCATTCTGGGACACTTATTATATGAAGCACATGTGCTTCCATAGCACACTTAAAGCTCACATAGACCATCACATGTTTAAACTGACTCTCCTGCGTGCAACATAATGGAAATCCCATCAACACCGAGATCATCAGATGCATGGATCTTGACTCCCCTGTAGTAAGATCATGATTAATGCTCTGATTACCAGATGCAAACTCAGCTGTGATAGGCATATAGATTATAACTGTCACAAACAAATGGCTCTGATGGGAAATGACTCCAGGAATCCACAACACTAATCATCACAACACCATGGCCGCCGTTCATGTGACCAGCTTGACATATGGGAAAGATGTGTTGCTGATTTTTTTAATGTGCATATCAATAATGGCAGTAACTTGTGTGTATATCAATAATAAGTACTGTATACTCTTTCTGTTTTTTCTACTTAACAACGTCCGTGACCTTGGAGCCTTGAGAAAGTAATGGTAAATCAAAGTGTGTCTATAATCTAATTTCTTCGAATGCCATGATTTGATGGAGTTGGGGTAATAATTTAAGTAAAGTGTTCTATAACCTTGCGTTATGTTTGTGTACATCATTAATGCCAGTTATTAGAATTTATTCGTTATGTTGTGCCCATGTAAAAGATAACAAAATTCTAGACTGAAAAAATGCAAGTACGTCAGTTCATTTTAAATATGTGTTACAGTATATTAATGTAAGGACCTATGTGTGTTGGTTATCATAGTTGCATTGCATATTTGGACAATAAAAAAAAGAATATTTATGTATGTCATCCACAGAAATGCTCATCATGATATATGTGTGAAAATATCTGCACACTGTCTTCTTCCTGCGCATATGTAAGCTCTTACAGTTACATTACCTGATTAAAATTCATGGAGAAAAAAAAATTTAAATGAAATAAAATAATGGCAGTAAGAATGCAACACAAACTGAATGCTACATTGTTAAGACCTTCACCTTGGTTCACTGTCATAAAGTTATCAAGTTAAACAAACGAATTGAAAACTTTTGTTCATATAAGTCAATTCTACTCAACAGCCCATGATGTATGAGTTTTGCACCAACACTAATAGTTATGCCGACATGCCTTCGTTTCAGCTGTCCTTGATTTGTGCAATTTAATCAGATTTTATGTTAGGCGAAAAAAAAAACATTTAGACATTTTATGTTAGGAGAAAAACACATTTAGACATTTGTTTATTTTTTCTCTTTTCAATACAGAATGAGTGACTGGTAAATGTAGAAATAAAGTGTGAGGAGTTATCAAATAGCTAGAATACCCCATGTCCTTGATAAAGTCGAAGGTTATTGCAGACATATCTGTGTCTGGTTGGATAACCATTGCTCATATATAATACATTGTTGAACCAAACCGATCTACACTACTTGGGGAAAAAAAAGAGGGGGGAAATTCAGTCAGTCATGAGTCAAAAACACAAAATTATGAGCATGCACAACACACACACACACACACACAAGCACGCACGCACATATGCATGCACACACACACACACACACACACACACACACACACACACACACACACACACACACACACACACACACACACACACACACACATTTAAATGGCAAGTACACACATACACTATGATACAGTGATACACACATTATACACACACATGCACACATTACAAGCCTGCATATGCTACACACACACACACACACACACACACACGCGAGAGGTAGTAACACACACACAACCAATACAGTAAAAAAAGTGTTACATGTATGTGTGGGGAAACTATAAGTGCATGTATGCATGCATGCACACATGCACGCACACACAAATGTGCATGCATACACACATACACACACACACACACACACACACACACACACACACACACACACAAATGATTTATAACTAACAATGCAACCAAAACACATACACAGGCGCATGCACAGACACAGACACAGACGCGCACGCACACACACACACGCACACACACACACACACACACACACACACACACACAAAGAAAAAGAGAACGCTATTACTTTCCTCTCATGCACTAAAGTGAATTAAGCACATAACAGCACATTCCGAATGCTACTTTGTCTGAGAAAGAATTTTTCAAAGAAAAAGAAAAGAAAAACCCTTGACGTGCCACTTGAATGGTGCGAAAAGGTGGCACTCCGTCCTCCACGAGAGAGAGAGAGAGAGAGAGAGACAGAGGAGCCTGGTCGAAACAAGAGGGCACACCCATACAAACACCTGGAGCAATTCAACTCAACAGAAAAAGGTTGAAGGACACGGGAAGAAAGGAGGCTGGAGGAGGAAGAGGAGTGGGATACCGAGTCTTGTTTTGAATTCAGAACTGACTGAATATATGGTGCATACTTTACAGTTCTGGCCATTTAGAATTCTCATCCTGCTCTATAACTTATAAGCATTAGTTTTAGACACTCAAATTTAGAATTACAAAAACAGCAACACCAAAATGATTGAAAGAACAATAATAATAACAATGAACATTATGCCAATTATGTAATAAAATATAATCATAGCCATGATGATGATGTCACAACAAACACGTTCTGAAAACAGCTTTTGAGAATCATAACAATCACAAGCCTGACATATTTTAAGACTAGTCCTAAAACAGTAAAAGCTCTTAGAATTGAATGTACATTTATACATACACACACACACACACACACACACACACACACACACACAAGACATCACACACCAACACACACACACACACAACACACAAAATCTTTGCCAACATGCACTGACAGCAACATGAGAAACAAACATGAGAGTGAGAGAGAGTCAAAGGCAGAGACAGAGACAGACAGAGACAGAAAAATAAAGACAGACAGACAGGCACTGGGCAGAGAGAGAGAGACACACACAGAGAGAGAGAGAGAGAGAGAGAGAGAGAGAGAGGAGAGAGAGAGAGGGAGAGAGAAGGAGGGGAGGCAGACATGCAAAGAGACTGAGAAATGGCAGAGACAGTGCAAGGAAGGAGACGGGAAAGAGGTAGAGATTTCCACACCACAAAGCCCACATCATCTTTTCTGCACTAATCACTAACACAAGCGTCAGAAAGCTGAATACTGATATTAGCCATGCCCTGCCATGTACCTAGCTACTGCTGTTAGGCCTAAATCCCAGCTTGTCCAGACTGTCAGCCTTGACACCCGCTGCATGCACTCATCCCTCATCAGCAAAAATCTTACTTAAAGAAAAAAGAAAAGCATTTAAACAACAACAAAAAAAAAAAAAAAAAAAACCCAGACCCATCCAGTCTTTCTCACACAACAGCTTGACTTTTTACTAGCTTGATGTTTTATAGCTTGACAACACATCCGCAGCCAGCATCCTGTGAACCACTGTGTACTCTCTCTCTCTCTCTCTCTCTCTCTCTCTCTCTGTGGCTGAGGGTGTGTGTTTTTTGTGTGTGTGTGTGTGTGTGTGTGTGTGTGTGTATGTGTATGTGTGTGTTGCATTTCAGTCATACTCACAAACTTTAACACATAAATACAAAAAAATATGCACACTTACAGGGCTAGAAAGAAAGAAAAGAGAGAGACAGGGAGAGACAGAGACAGAGACAGAACTGAAGCAAAATCTGGTGAGCAAACTGAAACCCACACCATCCTGGTACACTCATGATAAGACTGGCATAATGCTGAGTACTGCAGTCAGTCATGCCATGCAATGTTCCAGAGGTTTTGATTTCCTTCCAGCCTGTTCAGACTGCCATCTGCAAGCACCCAACCATCCCTAACCTGCCAAAACTTTGGGAAAAACCTGCCGCCCCGCCACACTTGCATCCTACTCCCACAACAGCTGACTTCAGAGTTCATAGCTTGAAATTATCTACCGCTAGCATCCATTAGCACAGTACCCCCCCCCCCCCCCACCTCCCATCCCCCTGCTCCTCCCACATCCCTCCACCTCCTTCCCCCCTCCTGCTTCCTTCAACATCTGCTACTTCAAGCTCCTGAAGATACATGTGAATGCACGCACGCACATGCATGCGTGCACACACACACACACACACACACACACACACAACCACACACACACATTGAACCTAGCAATAAAATTTCCTCATGACACAAACATGTGCCACCTCTTAGCCTTAGCCCCCCCCCCCCCCCCCCCCCCCCCCCCCCCCCCCCAACCCCTTTTTGCGTCCTTCCAAAGTAAGGAGGCTGTAGTAGGCTGCTGGGTTACTGACAACATGCCAAAACGCCAATGAACACAAAACAAGATGCAAAAGTGACACTTCTTTCACACACACTATGACACAGCCATGTGAATTGTTGACAAAACGTCTTCTTCAGATGTCAAAAAATAAATATGTAAAAGTGCACAAAACAAAACTCCACAGAAGGCCATCAGCAATAGACTTGCCGTTTTGCACCTGACAGCCATATCAGGAGTACTGTTCTGCTGTTGACAGCCATATCAGGAGTACTGTTCTGCTGTTGACAGCCATATCAGGAGTACTGTTCTGCTGTTGACAGCCATATCAGGAGTATTGTGTTCTGCTGTTGACAGCCATATCAGGAGTACTGTTCTGCTGTTGACAGCCATATCAGGAGTACTGTTCTGCTGTTGACAGCCATATCAGGAGTACTGTTCTGCTGTTGACAGCCACATCAGGAGTATTGTTCTGCTGTTGACAGCCATATCAGGAACATTAGCCATTTTGCTGCAGGCAGCCATATCAGGAGTACTGTTCTGCTGCTGACAGCCATATCAGGGAGTATTGTTCTGCTGCTCACAGCCAGCCATATCAGGAACATTAGCCACATCATTTTGCTGCAGACAGCCATACTGGGAGTATTGTTCTGCTGCTGCTGACAGCCATACTGGGAGTATTGTTCTGCTGCTGACAGCCATACTGGGAGTATTGTTCTGCTGCTGACAGCCACATCAGGAGTATTGTTCTGCTGCAGACAGCCACACTGGGAGTATTGTTCTGCTGCTGCTCACAGCCATACTGGGAGTATTGTTCTGCTGCTCACAGCCACACTGGGGAGTATTGTTCTGCTGCAGACAGCCATACTGGGAGTATTGTTCTGCTGCTGACAGCCATACTGGAAGTATTGTTCTGCTGCTCACAGCCATACTGGGAGTATTGTTCTGCTGCTCACAGCCATACTGGGAGTATTGTTCTGCTGCTGACAGCCATACTGGGAGTATTGTTTTGCTGCTGACAGCCATATCAGGAGTATTGTTCTGCTGCTGACAGCCATAGTGGGAGTATTGTTCGGCTGCTGACAGCCATAGTGGGAGTATTGTTCTGCTGCTGACAGCCATAGTGGGAGTATTGTTCTGCTGCTGACAGCCATATCTGGAGTATTGTTCTGCTGCTGCTGACGCCATGTCGGGAGTATTGTTCTGCTGCTGACAGCCATAGTGGGAGTATTGTTCTGCTGCTGACAGCCATATCGGGAGTATTGTTCTGCTGCTGACAGCCATGTGGAAAGTATTGTTCTGCTGCTGACAGCCATATATTTTTATCAGGAGTATCTGCTGCTGACAGACATCTGGGGGTATTGTCCATTCTGCTGACAGACATCCAGGGGTATTGTCCATTCTGCTGACAGACATCCGGGGGTATTGTCCATTCTGCTGACAGACATCCGGGGGTATTGTCCATTCTGCTGACATCCATGTAGGGGTATTGTCCATTCTGCTGACAGACATATGGGGGTATTGTCCATTCTGTCTGACAGACATCCGGGGGTATTGTCCATTCTGCTGACAGACATCCGGGGGTATTGTCCATTCTGCTGACATCCATGTAGGGGTATTGTCCATTCTGCTGACAGACATGTGGGGGCTATTGTCCATTCTGCTGACACCCATCTGGAGGTATTGTCCATTCTGCTGACACCCATGTGGGGGTATTGTCCATTCTGCTGACGACATCCGGGGGTATTGTCCATTCTGCTGACACCCATGTGGGGGTATTGGGACAGTATCCGGGGGTATTGTCCATTCTGCTGACAGACATCCGGGGGTATTGTCCATTCTGCTGACAGACATCCAGGGGGTATTGTCCATTCTGCTGACAGACATCCAGGGGTATTGTCCATTCTGCTGACAGACATCCAGGAGTATTGTTCATTCTGCTGACAGACATCCGGGGGTATTGTCCATTCTGCTGACAGACATCCGGGGTATTGTCCATTCTGCTGACACCCATGTAGGGGTATTGTCCATTCTGCTGACACCCATGTAGGGGGTATTGTCCATTCTGCTGACAGAGACATCCGGGGGTATTGTCCATTCTGCTGACACCCATGACATCCGGGGGTATTGTCCATTCTGCTGACAGACATCCAGGGGGGTATTGTCCATTCTGCTGACAGACATCCCATGTAGGGGTATTGTCCATTCTGCTGACACCCATGTAGGGGTATTGTCCATTTCTGCTGACACCCATGTAGGGGTATTGTCCATTCTGCTGACACCCATGTAGGGGTATTGTCCATTCTGCTGACACCCATGTGGGGGTATTGTCCATTCTGCTGACAGACATCCTGGGGTATTGTCCATTCTGATGACACCCATGTAGGGGTATTGTCCATCCTGCTGACAGACAGTCCGGGGGTATTGTCCATTCTGCTGACAGACATATTGTCCATTCTGCTGACAGACATCTGGGGGTATTGTCCATTCTGCTGACATCCATGTAGAGGTATTGTCCATTCTGCTGACAGACATGTGGGGGTATTGTCCATTCTGCTGACAGACATGTGGGGGTATTGTCCATCTGCTGACATCCATGTAGAGGTATTGTCCATTCTGCTGACAGACATGTGGGGGTATTGTCCATTCTGCTGACATCCATGTAGAGGTATTGTCCATTCTGTGACAGACATCCGGGGGTATTGTCCATTCTGCTGACAGACATCCGGTGGTATTGTCAATTCTGCTGACAGACATGTGGGGGCATTGTCCATTCTGCTGACACCCATGTAGAGGTATATTGTTGTCCATTCTGGTGACATGACATGAAAGCCATGTGGGGAGTATTGTCCATTCTGCTGACACCCATGTGGGGGTATTGTCCATTCTGCTGACAGACATGTGGGGTATTGTCCCATTCTGCTGACAGACATCTGGGGGTATTGGTCCCATTCTGCTGACACCCATGTGTGGGGTATTGTCCATTCTGTTGAAAGCCATGTGGGGGTATTGTGACAGCCATTCTTCTGCTGACAGACATGTGGGGGTATTGTCCATTCTGCTGACAGCTATGTAGGGGTATTGTCCATTCTGCTGACACCCATGTGGGTATTGGCCATTCTGCTGACAGTATTGTCCATTCTGTTGAAAGCCGTTTTGGGAGAGATATGGCCATTCTGCTGACACCCATGTGGGAAGTATTAGCCATTGCTGACACCCATGTGGCCATTCTGCTGACAGTATGTATTGCCATTCTGCTGACAGCCATGTGGGGAGTATTGTTGGGACAGTAATGGCCGTTCTGCTGACAGCCATGTGAGAAGTATTGGCCATTCTGCTGACAGCCATGTGGGATGTAATGGCCATTCTGCTGACAGCCATGTGGGGAGTATTGGCAATTCTGCTGACAGACAGCCATGGAATATTGGTCTATTCTGCTGACAGTCATGTGGGAGTATTGACTTTGGCCATTCTGCTGACAGACATGTTGGAGTATTGGCATTCTGCTGACAGTCATGTATGGAGTATTGGCCATTCTGCTGACAGACATGTTGGAGACTATTGGCCATTCTACTGCTGACAGCCATGTGGGTAGTATTGGCCATTCTGCTGACAGACACGTTACTGACTATTGGCCATTCTGCTGCTGACAGCCATGTGGGAGTATGGCTATTGGCCATTCTGCTGCTGACAAACCATTGGAGTACTGACTATTGGCCATTCTGCTGACAGACATGTTGGAGTATTGGCCATTCTGCTGACAGCCATGGGGAGTATTGGCCATTCTGCTGACAGCCATAAGGGACAGTATTGAGTAATGGCCGTTCTGCTGACTAGCCAGCCATGGACAGTATTGACATTTGGCATTCTCTGCTGCTACAGCCATGTGGGGATATTGTTATTGATTCTGCTGACAGCCATAAGGAGAGTATTGACTATTGGCCATTCTACTGCTGACAGCCATAAGGACAGTATTGACTATTTGCCATTCTACTGCTGACAGCCATAAGGACAGTATTGACTATTGGCCATTCTACTGCTGACAGCCATAAGGACAGTACTGACTATTGGCCATACTGACTATTGGCCATTCTACTGCTGACAGCCATAAGGACAGTACTGACTATTGGCCATTCTACTGCTGACAGCCATGGACAGTATGACTATTGGCCATTCTAATAAGACAGCCATAAGGACAGTATTGGCCATGGCCATCTACTGCTGACAGCCATAAGGACAGTACTGACTATTGGCCATTCTACTATACTGACAGCCAAAAGGACAGTATTGACTTTTGGCCATTCTACTGACAGCCATAAGGACAGCTATAACAGCCATAAGGACAGTATTGACAATACTGGCCATTCTACTGCTGACTGAGCCATAAGGACTGTATTGACTATTGGCCATTCTACTGCTGACAGCCATAAGGACAGTACTGACTATTGGCCATTCTACTGCTGACCGCCATAACGACAGTACTGGCTATTGGCCATTCTACTGCTGACAGCCATAAGGACAGTACTGGCTATTGGCCATTCTACTGCTGACTGCCATAAGGACAGTACTGACTATTGGTCATTCTGCGGCTGACGGCCACAGGGGAGTATTGACTGTTGGTCATTCTGTGGCTGACAGCCACAAGGCGTGTATTGACTATTGGCCATTCTACTGCTGACAGCCACAAGGAGAGATTTTTTGAAGTTTGGAGAAGACATGGCAGTTCAAAATGTACTCATATGTTTCATACTGTGTTTAAAATAAGAGTCACTGTCCACTTTGTTTTGCGCTTTTGTGTGTGTAGGTGTGTCCTGTGTTTTCTTTCCTCTCTCACTCTCTCACACACACACACACACACACACACACACACACACACACACACACATGAATTCTAAATCACTTAAACACATATACTTCTGAAAATAAAAAGCATGAAGCAAATAAGTAAAGCAATTTCTAAAAGTGAATGAAAAAAAAAAATCTCTTTAGAACTTATGCTATCATAAAATTCTAATTGGTTTGACTAAAAACTATCTGAGAACAATGAAAAAGATGTATATACTCACAAGTATCGTAGCTCTGGTAATCCATCAAATGCCCCTTCGTCTATCCTTTCAATTTCATTATTATTTAATAATCTGAAAGAAGCAAAAAAAACCATCAATAAGTTAAATCAATCAGTTCACACTGTCAAGTCTTAATGCAACCATACAATCATTAAGTAACAACTCTCCGTCTATTGACGTGCTTGTGTACATATGTCTTCGCTGCTTAGGAGTGCACACATGAGCGTGAACGTGTGTGTGTGTGTGTGTGTGTGTGT
>JADBJO010008993.1:60000-72500 GCA_016801955.1 Conus betulinus | reverse complement strand
CCCAGAATGCGCCATGACAAAGACTGCACAACCAAGCCTGACTCTCTTCATTAACACAGCATCGAGAATACTGACTCTGCCTTTTTTTTTCTGACCATGGCTGCAGTTGTTGCTGGCTTCAATACTCCATGTATCTTGTGCTTGGTTGATACGGGGATACAAAAGCAAAGAATTCAAGTACTTGGTCTTGAACTTGAATTTCCATGCTCCATTGTCCTCATCCTCTTGTCTCCATTTGCCAGGCCTCTTTGCTCAGTGCTCAAGGTGATCACAGCAATGATTTCTATGCCTGCAGTTGGTTTATGTCGAGGATTTTGGCATCGGACGATTTACTGGGACTGTCATGAGAATGGACATACAATCTCCATGAAAAAGCAGATAGTCAGTAAGTCTAGGCAACAGAATAACTAGATCATGGTCTGCAGGAACCGTAGTAGTTGTCTTGCTGTTGAATCTAAATAAGCACTGCTGACCACCACCAAAGTAAATACACAAGAATGCAGACATCCTCTGGTGGACAGTCTGACAAAGACATTATTGCATCAATGGCTCCCTAATTATTACAGGGATTTAAGTAATTATAACTGATCCTCATATGACTGGATACAAGATGGGCTGAACATTGTGTGAATACACAGGGTCACATAAAAATGGGGACAGGAAAAAAAAAGTATGTAGGACAGAAAAAAGAAATAACAACACTACAGACACAAACACACATGTATATATACATGTTGTATGTTTTCTCTTTCACACACACACACACACACACACACACACACAACAAACACAGTGCTGTATGTGTACTCTGAAATATCACCGATACTTACAAGGTGTTTAAACTTGTAAGACCTGCAAAAGCCCCTCTTGGTATTATCTTGATTTTATTGAACCTCAGGTCCCTGAAACACAAAGAAATGTCAATAAAACATTTATCTCCAACAATGGCAAAGTACAACCATTCTGTCCAGCATCATGGGGGATTGCATTTTTTTCTTCTTCTTTTTTTTTTTTTTTTTTTACTTACATCCTTGTAACCTGAACTTAATCAAGTGATATTTTCTGGCACCAACCAGGGCTGAAGCGAGAAGACTGGAGGCACACACAACTGAGCTTACATAAATCCACTAAGCAGGATGCATCTTTGCAAATGCTGGACGCATTTCCTGACCAGCTTAGCAGGCCTCATTTACAGCCTTATTTTCAGCTGTGAATACGTTGAGCTGGAACCCAGGAACAGTGTGCAGCACTCACAGGACAGCCTTAGTAAGTGCAGTCTGAAAACCAAGTTACACAGCACCTTGGCGGTCATCATCTAAGCTATCCTCATCAATGACACAATAAAAAGGAAGTGGACAGGAAGTGGGAGGGGAGAGAGGCAGGGAATGGAGAGGGGGGGGGGGGGGGTTTCTAAGAGTAAGACCCTTCCAAAGACACAACACACACACATACACACAAATATAAATCAGAAAACTTTTTTTAACAAAAGAGTACTGACAAAGTAGTCTTTTACTGGCACAGAAAATGCAGAGCTTCAAAGTTTCAAGCTGCTTTAAACCTAATCACAACAGGGGCTTTTACGTCTCACACTGTTAATCTGTACACACACACATGCTGATCGTGGGTGGTTTCCAGTGCTTTTCAGTCTTTCCCATGGTCTAGAAAACAAACAGAGCTCAGAACTGTGAGTGGTTTTTACCAGTCTCAACAGATCACAAATCAGAACAGACCTCTGTTCTGTGTCTGGCTGATGACTCACGGGAAAGTGGAACAGAGTCCTTGCCAACTGGAACTGGAGTGGCACAGATGTAGTCATTTACTCATTGTAATGAGTAAGTGCTGGGGAAATGGCCAATTGATCTCTTTTCCATTTTTTCACTAAATATTGTCAAGTCTATAGATCTACAGGACAGAGGTATACTTGCCTGAAGTTCTAGAAATTCTCAAATTTGTCCAAGTTCTACAACATGTATGAACAGCATTTGAAAATGTTGAAAATATTCTCCCAAAACACACTAATTTACTAGTGTGACTAATAAGAAACAAAAGCAGAAGATTCTATTTCCTTTTGCTTCACACAGATTCAGAGGTTCATAGAGAATTCCACACAAAAATTTCTACAGTGTAAATTTCAAAGGTTTTTTAAGTCCTAGGAAAGGGGTCCTCAGAATTCTGGGACTTTTTCAGTACTTTCATGGGCTGGTATGAACCCTGCAGATTCTGAAAGACCCATCATTTTATCATCATCACCACCAACAACAACAAAAATGATGATAGTGATAATTACCCTGGACAATAAAATGTTTACCTCCACCTCCTACTTTTACTTCTTATGACTCTGCACCACATGTATTTAAACACACACACACACACACACACACACACACACACAGAAAAAACATATGTTTCGCAACCTTTCCTTTGAGGCCATGTAGACATGATTGCTTTTTCAGAAAGTATGGATCGGTCTTTTTGGACCCCACCCCCCACCCCCCAAAAAAGAAAAAAAGAAATGATGTGACAGATAACAGTAATACACCATTAGTACAAAAAACAAACAGAAACCAATTGGGAAAATTACTTGAAATGTCACATGAAAAATAGAGATGTCTCAGCAAAATTCTGCACTTCTGTAAATAAACTTGGGCAGAGATGGGGAAACTGAAGAGGGGTGTGGCAGAGGGGGGGGCTGTAGTGGGACTTGTTCACACCTGTATCTGGATGCACACAGGAAAAAGAACGGGAGGAGGAAAGCCACAATGCAATGTGGAGATGGTGCACTTCACAGCTACAAAATACAATCCTTGAAAATTTTAGAGTCGTCTGAAACTATGCTAGCGCACATTATCATTATGTATTCAAGGATGTCAGCATTATGGATGAGCGTTGTATGTGTGGGTGCATGGGAGAACACGTTATGAAGTCATCAGCTTGTGTTGGAATGCATCTATAGATCATGTTGGAATGTTAGAGGATAAAATGATATGGAAGCATAGATGATTTTGAGAATGGATAGATCTGTTCTGTTCTCTGTGTGTGTGTGTGTGTGTGTGTGTGTGTGTGTGTGTGTGTGTGTGTGTGTGTGTGTGTGTGTGTGTGTGTGAGCATGCATAATGCGCATGAAGTGCCAGTGTATGTGAGTGTGTGCGCGCGTACACAAGTGCATGCACGAACCCTTGCACTTACATCTGTGTACATGTGTGAATGTATTAGTACTGTATATATGTCACTCTGTGTGTGTGTGTGTGTGTGTGTGTGTGTGTGTGTGTGTGTGTTCATGAGCATCTATGAGTGCATGAGTCATATGGAATCATTTTCTGTAGAAAGGTTGTATTAAGGGTTTGTTACCAATTGCGTATATTTCTAATTGTGCAATGTATCTAAAACTTAAGTGAAATAAAAATGAACTGATGGAAAGATACAAACCCAAACAGAAAGAAATCAAGCACTGAAAATAAAATACATCCTCATAAGATTATTAAACGAAAAACAAAAAATTATTAATAAAAAAAAAAAAAGTGGTCACATATATATATGATATGAATCATTCAAAATTTACTAATCTACTTTGGCAAGGGATGGTTGGGGTCAAGTGGGTGGGAGGTAATGGAATGAGAGGGGCTGGGGACTGCTGGTAGTGAAAAGATTGATTAATAATTCACCAGCAGATTATCAATTATCAATATATAATTTTCATGTGCCAGGCAATCTGTGCTTGTATCATCAATCACAATTTCTACTGCCTGAGCTGCTGATTCAATGTTTAGCTTCAACTTAACCTCTCTGACACCTCCTACGCCACCCCCTATCCTTATCCCCGCAGATTTTCTCTCATTTCTACCAGACTTCATTGTTTCAGGAGCACTACAATTTGTTTCTGTCAAGTCTGTAGGTTGGGCTTATCTGCCCAAACCACTCATCTAACTCAGTGCCATACCAGCGATGCACATGCGTCCCATTCAGAAATTGCACTCTAACTCTTTGTTCCTTCTGTCTGTTATATTCCATATATTAGTTCTCAGGTTTTACAGGAGGCACAATTCCTGCATTCTGTCTGAGTCATCTCTGGTTCATGCTTCCCTGCTTCCAGTTCCAGATAACATGCATTCATGAAATTATCATCGTTAATTTTGTTCCCTACCCCAATCAAGCTCGCTGCACAGCGGACACTGATCAAAGTGATCTTTTGTTTGAAGATGATAAGATTTTTGGGAAAAATGCAGGGAACATTAAAAAGATACAAAGGAATCCCCATGAAGCCAATGGGTGGATGGAAAGGGACATGCCAGGGTTGCTAGACTGCTAGGCTTGGGGATGACAAACTGGAGTGAGGTGTGTGTGGAGGTCATGTAAGAAGATTTTTACTCTTTTAATAAAATAAGGTCTATGACTGTGCATTACACTGGTTTGTTTGGAAACATACGTCTGAAGAGTAAGTACACTTTAAATTCAAATGTCTTAATAGTCTTGGAAATTTTTTTTTTCCCTTTTCGTTTGTTTTATCATTAACATGAGTTTCATCTGGACATGCAGTGTTTTTGTTTGATTTGTCTTTTCTCACACACACACACACACACACACACACACTCACACTCACACACACACACACACACACACATACACCATCCATAATACAGAATAATCAGGTTAAAAAAAATGGGGGGGGGGGGGGGGGGCAAACTGAAACTGAGGAGGGAAAAAAAAAGGAATTCACTCAACCCCATCTCTACCCTTCCTGCCTGTCCGTGCCCCCACCCCCCACCCCTCCCCCATCTCTGTTCCTGGTTTCTCTCTCTGGCAAGTCGGTGTTTCTTTCACAGACTAATTTCATGGGGGGGGGGTGTGTGTGTGTGTGTGTGTGGGGGGGGGGGGGGGGGGTAGTGTGTGTGTGTGTGTGTGGGGGGGGGGGGGGGGGCAAAAATGCGCTCCCCAACTGCAGATTCTAAATTCTTCAGTCAGATGAAAGAGGTTCTGCTTAAGCCTTGAGCGCTCAACCGACCTGGAGGACAGGGTGTCAAAGGTCATTTACCTATCAGTCAGCGTAAGTGGTTCAGGTAAACTACCAACAGACAGTTCGACTAAGTACACTGTACCTGGTCAGCTTAGCCCACCTGACAAAACATGATTTAAGAGAGAGTCCAGTTCATGACAAGTACTCTTGGATGTGACAAGCTTGTTTAGTCTATGTCAGGGTCCATGTGTGTGTGTGTGTGTGTGTGTGTGTGTGTGTGTGTGTGTGTGTTAGAGAGACTCTTGTGGGTGTGACTCTTGTGGGTGACTTGTATATATGTGTGTGTGTGTGTTTGTGTGTGTGTGTGTGTGTGTGTGTGTGTGTGTGTGTGTGTGTGTGTGTGTGTGTTAGACTCTCTTTGTGTGTATAAGAGTGTGTCTGTACTTGTTCATGCATGCATGCATGCATGTGTATATAATACAATGTAATGTATGAGTTTGTCAGTGTGCCATGGATTTTTTCTCTGAGAACCTGCATGCAATATAATTTCTTTAACATGGTCCATTTGCTTGCACTCACAAGTAACTTACATTTTACACACTGGACAACCCGATAAAGTTGGAATGTGATTCGCTTTTCATTAATATTTTTCGTAGAATCTTTCTTGTAATGCTCCCTTACTCATTCTTTCTTTCATGTTCACTGATGATCTTTGTGATAATGTTGCCTGCAAATTATGTAATTCATCACTCAGTGCCTGCAAACTCAGTGGTTTGGATTCAGCACTTCCGCATGAATCATCCTGTACACCTCTCCTTTCTGTTGTCCATCCCCTCCCTACAGACTCACGAACCTTGGGCTTTTCCACATCATCATCATCAGCCTTGTCATCTGTGTCTGACTCAGAGACTGAAGTGTGAACTTGGATCATAACCTTCTTTTTATAGTAGTGTAGCTGAGAGGAGACAGTTTCAGCTGATACTGTTTATTGCCCGTCCAACCATGGAGGCCATAGATCAAGATTAACTGTCATTGTAACTGAATGCCCTCACACACACACACGCACGCACGCACGCACGCATGCACGCATACACGCAAGCACACACGCACGCACACACACACACACACACACACACACACACACACACACACACACACACACACACACACACACACACACACACTCACTCACACATCCTGTCCTGTTTGTGTTTGAGAAAGTGGTGAGCCAAACTTTAGTTCTCTATACCTCCTGAAGTTCAATCCATACTGACTTTACAAGAATCATAGGATCATATTCAAGAACAAGTTACAAGAAGCATGATAATAACTATTTTGTACATAAGGGCCCACAAAACTTTTCTTACACATAAACTGAAGATTGGTTCTGGAAAAGTGAAAGACAGAAATATTTTAAAACACATAGACTATAAACCATGTCCAGTGCAGTTCTATGCAAACACTATCTGGACCTTCATGTACACAATACTGTTGTTAGGCAGTTAAAAGCCAAATGCTCATTTGATCCAGCAATGAGAAGTCCAACTTTGTAATGAGGTTCTGCAGAAAGTCCTCAAGTCCATCAATATCACTATCAGAGGAACTGGCTCAGTCTCCAGAATTAATTAAACATGACAGCCGTTCTCTTTCTTGTCTTTATAATTCCCTTATAATGTTACATCTTATCCATTTCCACCACACTTGGCACTTGTAAACAAACAAACAAACAAACACAAAAGCCCAGAAATGTGTGACTGACTTCTTTTGCTTGGTAACATACACTCACCCCTGCTCACCCATCTCTCTCTCTCTCTCTCTCTCTCTCTCTCTCAAATTCTGTGCTTTGTACTGTGTTTGCTCTACTCTCTGGGGGTGTTTACATTCAATTTGCGTTGACAACAGAAGTAGATAATTTAATCTCAACGGGCTGTGCAAGAGTCCAGCAGGCCTGAACTTACAGATTCATGAACAATACTATCTAACATGATGGAAAACAGATCAAGTAGGCCCACATTATAAGCATGCTGATACATATACCTTGAAATGTACAACATTTGTGACTGAAAAATTGTCTCTTCTGACTGATACATCCATCCACATCAAAGATTAAGCAAGTCTTCTTTATTGTTTCTGATTAAGAAGATAGATTAGGAGCATTGTAATGTGTCTTTCATTTTATAATTATGCACTTGCTTAATTGACTGTTTTTGTTTAACCAGACCTTTGTAAGGATACAAACTGTTGCTTTCATCAGTGTTTTTATTCATTTTTTCAATAAATCCTAAGGGTTCCCTTTCAACCAAAAAAAAATGAAAAATTGCCCATTAAAGTTCATTTAAAACACAACGATTATAGTCCACTCTTCTCAATTAGGTAAATCAGAAAAAAAAAGTACAGCAGAAAAAAACTATGGCTTTGTACTGATCATCACGTATAAAATTAAACCAGCTGCACCTCTTGACAGACAAGAGCTAAAGATACACCTAACATGTTCCACTTCTAATTAGCAGACAGAGGGGCTGACAGATAGGTTGCTGACAATGAGGCCTTCTCAATGCCAGCAGCCATTCAAAGGTGGAGTCTCAAGGAGGTGACAGAAGTTGTTCACGAGTAGGGCTAAGTACTGATGTGCAAGAGGAGCTAGGCTGCAGGTGGTGTCAGGAGTGAAGTCCGTTCCTTACTGGTAGTTGACAGACAACGCTCATTCTACGCTGCTGAAAGAATTCAGATCCTATCTTGGACTGCCTGGCTCAGTGAAGCCAGACCTGCCCCACAGAAACAGACACAAAAAAACAGATACAGAAAGTTGATGATCTGCCCTTGCTTGCCAACACCCTCCCCTACCCCACTTCCTCCACACCATCCTCACCTCCATAGGACCATCCTGAGCAAGTTTCTTTTATTTAAACTCCAAGCTGTACTACCTTACTGCCCCCCCTGGTGACCTGGAGAAAAAGTTCGGGAGGACACTGTGATAGGTCAACGTCTACTGATGATCCACCCCCCACCTTATCTCCCTTTACCATGTTTCCCCTTTTCTCACATGTGAGGGCCAAGGAGTGCACAAACAGTGCTTCCCTGCATTTGTTCAGTCTCCTTGCTCACTAGTGGCGTACCTTGGTTTTTATAAAACATGCTCTCGTTTCCAAAGCACTGCAGCAATACCATGAAATGAACGATACCCCATTTTTTTTTTCAGTTTTGCTGCAGTTAACACAACTTGACTTCAATAATGGAAATAGGATTAATCATGTCTAAATAATTTGAATATCAAGCAGCATGCTACTGTATGAAAAGAATAATCGGAAAAGCGTCAACAAACCGCAGTCATAAAATTATGCAGAGGCCTTGTACATTTTATATCTTCTTCAGACTTCTCCAACTGTCCTGATCAACAGTGCAGTAATGTACATGAACCTACTGGCCAACTGAACATGCCCTTATTTGTTTACAGATTGGAAGATGGCGAAATTAATATTCAACAATACACATGATGAATGGCATGTATGCAGTTTGCTACACTATACTGGCCAGTGTTTCACTATTCATGAAGGAAGATCTGTGAAAGCTAGCATACAGTTTAATACCCAGTCCCGCATCACAAAAACTAATAACTAAATAAAAATAAAATCGTCAGCAATAATGTAGAAATCATTGATTGAATTAGTTCATATCACATTGTTAAAAATGAAGTCAAAATGAGTAACTGATGCAGCCTAATTCATTAAAAATAAAATAAAAATGCACTGCAGAAGAAAAATATTTTAGCACAGCTGATTTTTAAAATCAGACTTATCTCCCTTGCCTACCCTCTTTTTTTTCTCTCTCTCTCTCTCTCCTTTGCCTTTTCAATTTCGTTAGCTGGATACAACTTTAAACCTTAAAGACAACTTATAATTTCTGCTTGAAGCTTGTGTTCATTTTTGGTTTGATTATGTTCTTGTGTTATTAAACAAGACAAAAGATTTCATTTGCCAATACCTCTCTCTCTCTCTCTCTCTCTCTCTCTCTCTAGATATGTGTGTGTGCGTGTGTGTGTGTGTGTGTGTGTGTGTGTGTGTGTGTGTGCGTGCGTGTGTGCATACGTGCGTCTGTGTGTGTGTGTGTTTGAACTAAAAAGACACTGTTCAGTTATCACATGAAAAGATTCTCATTTTTCAAAAGTTCAGTTATCACATGAAAAGACTGTCCTCTTTCATTTATTTACTCTAAATAATAAAACAATGGTATCCCAAACAAAATTTCTGAAATCATTCGTCAACAATTTGACATGATGCATAAATCTCAAATTCCAGAATAGTATTCAGCTTACTTTTGGAAATATATTGGAAGATGACGATGTGAGAGAACCATTACAATTATGAATCAGATTAAGAACTCTGAAGATTTATCTTAAAGTCATCAAAAAAAAATGTTGGTAAGTACTGCATGTGCGCGAGTATCATGTCCATGGATTCGTAATGAGCACAAAACAATTAATGACTTTATTTGCGCACATAGTATTCCTGTTTGAATCTGTGGATGTACACTCATGAGTTGAAGCATGAATCACAGATTGTGTGAGTGAGATAGAGAGAGAGTGTGTGTGTATGTGTGTGTGTGTGTGTGTGTGTCTGTCTGTCTGTCTGTCTGTCTGTCTGTCCATCTCTCTGTTTATATGTATACTTGTATGTGATTAAGGAAGTGACAGACATGATATGGCCCTTTGATGGGCAAAAGCAATATGAATTTGAAAGTGTGTGTGTGTGTATGTGTGTGTGTGTGTGTTGTGTTGTGTTGTGCGAGTGTATGTGTGTGTGTTTGTGTGTGAGTGCATATTAATCGTCCATGTGTTGCTACATGCAAGTAAAGTGATTCTCACTTAAAGCATACATGTGCACAGTAGTTAACAGACTGTGGTATATAGCATGATTTATGCTTTGTGTTCTGCACTCTAGGCTTATATGTGCCAACTGGAATTCACATTTTTGTGTACACTTCTGCCAGCTGACATGCGGCTTTATCACTTTATCATTGATGATGCTGAATTCACTTAGTTGCTGTTCACTGGATTTTTTTTTTTCAGCTGATCAGTTGGCCTGTGTGTCTTGGGTGAGGCTAAAATAAACCGAAATATTGCCATTATCTTATGGGTATTATACGGCTTCATTTTTGTTTGTTTGTTTGGTGTGGTTTTTTTTTTTTTTGTTTGTTGTTTTTTTTTTCATCAGTTACAAGTACTGACAAAATCACTGGCGTATTTCACGGGAGTTTGCCATGGGGTATTTTATCGCTGGTGCAAAATGTATAAACTTTCACATGGACTTACAGGACGGTGGTATCCAGAGGAACGGCAGCCGGTATGGTCTCGAGTTGCAGAAACATGCACCTGACGTTAGTCCTGAAACATAAACACTGGCCGGACAGGCCACGCTCTGCTGCACAAAGGAGGCCACCAGACACAACAAAAACACCACGCTTCTCCAAGACTCCGTATCCAGAGACATTATCCCCATGATCTCGGCAGCACGTAGAAATCCAGCAGAGAAAACACGCGCACTCAGCACACCTCCCCGTGTGTATTCCGCTGAGTGGGGACTTTTCCTCACTCCCGCCTCTTTGTTTTGTTTTGATTTTCCAGGTGCTCTCAGCGAGCTAATCCCGGTCAATCCGTTCGCACCACAGTTCACCACATCGCATTCCTTGCCGACACACAAGAGGTTCGAACCCCAAGCCCCCCCCAACCAGCCGGTCGGTTTCGGTCTTCTAACGGCTGAGGGGGCAAGAGGGGGAAGCCAACGAGCGTACGTGTTCAACGGCAGTCCTACCGCGGGTCTGTCTGTCTTGGAAGCCCCGCTCTACCGCGATCTTCTCTAGGCCGGAGGGTGATAGTGCTGCGAGAGACACAAAAATCAAGACTTCGCCACTCTCGCTCACAACACCTCACAGCTCACTGCAACTCGCTCTCTCCCTTCCTCTCTCTCTCTCTCTCTCTCTGCGCTTGGGAAATTCCTGCGTATGCGACTCACGGTGTTGCGAATAGGAAACGATCATCTCAGCTTTGTCCCAGCCATCTGGGTCCCGACGTATTCTCACGCTCACACCGTTACCATGTCAGTTCTTTGTTGCGTATGCAACGACGGATTTGATGACATTTGTGTAAACCGTCCCATTCATTCATTTTTTTTTTTTTTTAACTAAACCGTGATCATCCTGATGCAGTTAGCATATCTGTCAGGCTTTTTTCTACCCCCACTGCCTCTGCACAGTGAGAGGCGTGTATACTTCAAAGAGCGAGAAGGAAATCTCAACAATTAGTCTCTAAGAGCTCTACGGAAGTTCTTAGGTTAATTAGGTGAAGGAGCTGGGCGCAGTCGACATTCTAGCAAGGGCAAGGATTTGACGGACCAGTCTTCCAGGAGTCAGTCGGTGCATTTGGCTACAACTGGCAGCATAACACCACTGCTGTGTCAAGAGGTTCTCTGCCTGTGAGTCAGTGACTCAGTTGATGGTCTGTACAAGCATGTGCATTTTGCAGTTTCATTCTCTTAATCACAGCATGCTTCAAGCCTCTGGTATCAGGGCTTGCTTGCTTGCTTGCTTGCGTGCTCTACAAACAAGAAGAAATGTTGACACCATAAGCATCTTGTTACAATTTTCAAGTCAAAGTGATTTAATTGGTGACACTCTACACCAGTGTTTTCTCTCTCTCTCTGTCTCTCTCTCTGTCTCATACCCCCATGCCCAACGAAGCTACCCCGGCCCACCGCTGACTCACACAATGAAATATGAGAGAGAGAGAGAGAGAGAGAGAGAGGCGTCAGACAGAGAGAGAGGATACATGGATACATGATGAAAATAAAAAATAAACTAGGTAGTCGGGCAGTTGTATATCATGGTCAGGAGAGATATTTTGACGGACAACGTGAAGTACTGCACAACTTGAAATACCCTTGTTTCATTCAAAACACACACCGTGAGCTGCCAAATATCACAGACACAGTTTAGGCCTATATGAGTATACGACCTGTATACACTCTCGCTGGAAGTTCACGCACCAACACCTCCCTTCTCTATGATACATGAATGGTAATTAGACTGGTACCGTGGTACTCCGTGCTTATAGACTGACTTATCTGGCTCAGGGCCTCAGACGGCGGTGGTCACCCCGTAGTATCAACCCTGATTGGCCTAGCTCTGATGTACCTATTTACAATTGGAATACCCCCAGTACAATTGGTATCACGCTTCCTCCCTCTCGTCCCCGCTTCTTTTCCACCCTGATCCCCCTTCCCATTTGCCAACATTCCCGTCTCCTCCTCCTTCCCTCTCACCACGATATTGGGTTTCCCTGGTTTGCCGCACGCATCTCCTATCAATTAATGCCCTAAATGCCATATATATAAACATGCTATAGAGGGTAACCTATTTTCAAGTTGTCAAAGTTACAATATGCCTCACAGATGTTTACAAACCTCTGTATTTTTGTTTCTCTCTCGAACATAGTCTATCAGGCTCTCGTCTCTCTCACACACTCTCACACACTCTCCTCACTCTCTCACACACACTC
>JADBJO010008993.1:52500-57500 GCA_016801955.1 Conus betulinus | reverse complement strand
TTTCGGGTGCACTTTTCAAATAAGAGATTGTTTGACATTCCCCTGACCCAGCAAGCCGGACCTGTCAATGAAGAGAGAAAGTCGTAAAAAGGCCAGTCACTAAAAATCGTGTTGTTTTCATTAAAATGAACCCACAATTGCATCGTTTGTAAGTTGTCCAATTTTTTGCAAGCGTACACATCGGAGTTTAGCGCTGAGGAAAACGGACGGCCAGTTTTGTTTGTTCACCCCCTGGGCTAATGCAGGGACGCTAAAGCCCTAAGCAGTGTGGTTGTGAGTGGGACGACATGGTAGCTCATGTCTTGCAGAACCTGATAGAGCTAGTGAACACCCTCCGGTCATTGTTAACCTACATGGCAAGCCTGCGGGGTCTCCTATGATAGATGGCGGATTGGAGTGGATTGTTGGGATGCTTTGTGGTGTGCGGTGAGGTTGGAGTAAAGGTCAAGGAGTAGGGAGAAAGAACCCCTTTTCATCTCTCTCTCTCTCTCTCTCTCTCTCTCTCTCTCTCACCAAACCACTAAGTGGTCTTGTATGTAGGCTAAATCGCCGTTGGAGCTCTCTTATGTGTCAGAAACTGGGCTATCCAGTTTGCGGGTGTACGACCGTAAGTAATGACTTTGTTCATTTGTTTGTTTGGTGTTTTGTTGTCACTGTGCTTCTTCTTGTTCTTTTTTCCCCGCCCAGATCGTTGTCCGACGGAATCTAATCAGATCACCAGAAAACGAAACATCTCTCCCAATCCACAACATTCCTCTCTCTCTCTCTCTCTCTCTCTCTCTCTCTCTCTCTCTCTCTCTCTCTCTCTCTCTCTCTCCGCACGTCGTTATATTATAGAGCAGGATTTCAACATTGAGTCTGCATGCACAGACGGGTTCGTGTTGTCGTTTTCTCTGATGTTTATTATATGTGTATATGACCTTTTTTATGATTGTAATGCCACTGGGTGCGCAGTCCTTAGGCTACTTTCCCTTCTTCCGTTCTTGCTTTTTTCAACTCTCTCTCTCTCCGTTCTTCCTTCTTCTCTCTCTGTCTGTGTGTGTGTGTGTGTGTGTGTGTGTGTGTGTGTGTGTGTGTGTGTTGTGTGTGTGCGTGTGTGTGTGTGTGTGTACTTTAAAACTTTCTCGCCATTTTTAGTGGCACACACACAAACAGACACATGCACGCACGCACACTTGCAGACACTGATGCACGCATGCACGCACGTACGCGCTCGTGCACACACACACACACATACGCATACACACATACACACACACACACACACACACACACACACACACACACACACACACACACACACACACACACACAGACACACACACACAGTGGCGCGCAGTTGGATTCTGACGGGTCAATTAGAAACGTATGAACCCTAAACTGGAGGATGTACGTACATATGTACACATGGCTGAATTTTGACTGTCAGCTGAAAAGTAAGGAGTTCTAAATTGGATGAGGTCCACCAGTACACGTAACATTTGTTTTGTTTTGTTTTGTTTTGTTTTTTTTTTTAGCTATATGAAAGGGTGCAACCACCACAATCTAAATGTAGCCTGACTATTTCTAGTAACAGTAATTGTTGATGACCGTAGGTCTGGCTGTAAAGCAGTTCCAGACATCATTGTTATGTTGTTTGGTTGGTCGGGCAAGTGGGTGGTTGGTTGGCTGGCTGGGTGATAGGTTACTTGCTTGCTTGGCTTCCCGGGTGATTCTGAATGTCTGCCGATGCAAGCTCCCGCGGAAACGAATCAATTCCAAATTTTACTCTGTGTGTGAGTGTGTGTGTGTGTGTGTGTGTGTGTGTGTGTGTGTGTGTGTGTGTGTGTGTGTGTGTGTGAGAGAGAGAGAGAGAGAGAGAGAGAGAGAAGGGAGAGAGAGAGAGGAGAGAGGAGAGACAGACAGACAGACAGAGACAGACAGACAGACAGTCAGACAGACAGACAGAGAGAGGTGGAAGATGAAGACGAACGTTGGCTAAGCTGTTGAAATAATATATTAGTTATGTCACCGTGTGAATGTAAACAGGGAAGGGGCAGAGAGTTAGGTGGCATGAGATCTTTCTCCCCTTGCAGGACCTCCTGGCGCCCTTCAGCCAGATTTAGGTCGTCCGTTTGTATGGGTGTGAAAGCAGCAGTGATAGAAACAAACAAACAAAACTTACCAGCCGAATTTGAAAATTCAATACATAATTCGTTGACATCGAACCACTATATATTCATCTGTTTATGGACAATCAAAAAATGTTCTCCAGCCATAACAAACGAAGATAAGAACGATTGAATCTTGGGCATACTTCAGTAGTTTAAAACATAATAAATGTTCGTGTTAAATTCATCTAAGTTATGCGCCAAAGTTAAAGCCAAAGTTGTGTGCTGACTTTTTGATAAATTAGCAGTGGCCTTGATGTATTGAAGCTGTAATCTCAAAAGTTGATTATTAATGTTCAAATATTCGCAACGTTTCGAGACGTTCATACTGTGTGTAGGCTAACGGTGAACATACTTGTGTCATTGTACAATCACAGTGGCAGGTACTGCATGAAAGAAAGAAATTATCTCCGATATACATCGCACAAACAGTAAGAATCCATAAACCATACACAAAAATCAGATCAGAATGTTATTTCCATTTTTAAATTCGGTTGATGTAATCATCAACTGGAAACAGAAAAAGGTCGATTGCTGGGATTGTCAAGAGATGAGAGAATAGGTAAACATTGTCACTGGAATGAAATACATGAACAGGTTTGCTTTGTATTTGATTGCCCAGATAATTATACAGTCATACATTTTCAGTTCGTTTCAAAACGCTATCAAAAGATGCATACATTACCATTTATCTCCAATAAGGAGGTTATGATCTGACCCGTATCTGTTGACACTTGTTTGTGTGTGAGTAAAATTACAACAGAAGAGGTAATTTGCATATATGTGCTTTTGAGGAAGCAATGTGACTGTAGAATGAAAGGGACGTGATGGGGAAGGAGAACGGCACGTCGATACAATGCCAGCAACCCTTGACGACAAGCAGGGAAGGTGTTGGTTGCACTCAGCACTACCGCTAGAAGACGACTTAGCAGGTTCTCGCTTCTGCAGCTGACTGTCCTTGTTTCTGTGACTGACCACTTTATTCTTCAATGCTTTAAAAACGCTGTCATCCTTTACTGTACCCTCCACCCTCCCTCCCCTTCCCATTTCATCTCGCTGCCACTGCCAGTCCCGTGCCCTCTCCTCATAATATCGTGAACTTGGTTACTGCTGATCTGAATTCATGACATAACCGTGTGATCATTGTAAATATCATCCGCATAAAAAAAAAAAAAAAAAAAAAAGGGGGGGGGGGGGGGGGGAGGTGGGGGGAGGGGGGGGGGGGAAGAAAAGAAAAAGGGAAACAAACATCGGTCAGTGCTAAGATGGTTGCTGCTTGAATTCCTATGGTTCTGTATTCCCATGAAAAGGAATCATTATGTAGTGACATTGATGTCCGTTTTTTTGCCAGTTCTCTGAAGGCCGAAGAGAACTGCAGCGGGTGAAGGATTGTATACAGGAAGTTACTAGACTGCCCCTCTCCCCTCCCCCCCCGCGCCTTCCCTTACCCTTGCTTTTGAAAGAGTTTGAAAGATGAAAATGGTGGCGATAAGACAGTCCCTCCTCTCTCTCTCTCCCACCCCGCTTTTATAAAGGTTTGGAGGATAAACTGCGGTTATATATTTTTTTTTTTCATCAAAATGTTTGTCAATTCAGGCTGCCATCTCTACTTCTTCCCCTCCTCCCTCCCCTCACGATGCAAAATATCTTCCGATGTAAATTCCGGTTCTTAACACTTTACACTTACAGGTGGCCGAGCCACATTCAGGGCATGACTCATCAATATCCTTCTGCTATCGTCTTTTCTTCTCTGCTGCTTGCATTTCTGGCATGGTGGAGTAACTCAAGGTCAAGTGTCCTTATGTCGACTCCGGTAAATTCGGAAATGTAGGCCTAAGTCATGAAAGTTTACCTTTGTACGTACTCAGCTATATCCATTAGATCTTTTCTCTCGAATGTTTCTCCCTCCCACTGTCTATAGGGCTCTGGTCCTATTTTCAGAAATCGAGAACTGGTTCATGAGATCAAGAGCAGGGGTGTCATGGGACGCACTTGCTCCAACTGCTATGGCGAGGATTTCGGCTGACTAGATTATTTCAATATACTCGCTAGACTGGCGTACCTTTCAGTCTTTAATGTATACACTTCCTTTTCTTGTGGCATCAGTTATCGGATCAATGGAGCACCTAAGGCGGTGACCCCCCCCCCCCCCCCCCCCCCCGAAATCCACCTCTTCATTTTTTGATGCTTCACACTATCCTCTTCATCTGCAAAAAAAAAAAAAAAAGCAGGAAAAAAAAAAACGAAACAATTTTCACTACCGGATTTTCTTTTTCTTTTTTTTTCCAGCCAGTCTCTTACACACCATGCATAGTCTGTATGTTCTCGTACATATGGACATATTCTTCCTGATTTTAATGTTTTGGCGTTTCAGACAAAGTGTCTGGGGGTTGTTACTGTTTTAATGTGTGGTGTACTGGCACTCTCACTCTGGTAATGTGCTGCGTATCCACAGAAAAACAACATAATGAAACAAAAGACTTCATTCTTTTCTTTTCTTTCAGTTTTTCCAGAGAGAGAGAGAGAGAGAGAGAGAGAGAGAGAGAGAGAGAGAGAGAGAGAGAGAGAGAGAGAGACCGACAGACAGAGGCGGCATCGTAGAGATGTATGCAGAAGAACTTGTTACAAATATGTACTTCCTCCTAACTCTGTTCTGCTTTCGTATGGCACATGAATATTAAAAGAAAGAAAAAGAAGAAAAAAGTGTGGGCTTTGACAAAAGAGAAAAGAGACCGGCATGTCTTTTGTTCCGTATTTCTTTTTTTTAAAAAGAGTGAAGAAAAGAACTTTCAAAAAGGACAAAAGGCTTTACTGCAAACATAATTTACGTCAATTTTCGGTAAGGCTTTT
>JADBJO010008993.1:37500-47500 GCA_016801955.1 Conus betulinus | reverse complement strand
GTAATTCCTCTGGTCACTTCTGAGTTGCCTTCACGACAGTAATTCACTCTTTGATGGCCTTTCTTCTCAGGAAAGTTAAAGCCAATGCTGCCTGCTTATTTTCAGAAAGTCCAAGAAAGATATGATGTTACCGTATTTACGATGAAACGCCACTGGCTGCCAACTGTATGTCGATTTAATTTTCAAGATGACTGTGCTGGGAATGGGGCAGGGGTGAGGGCATGTAAGTGACTTTGGAGATGCTCACCCCCTAAGCTGCATTGCAGCAATCCAGATGATCAGCGACATGTGCCTTACACACGGGTTCCATGCAAACGATTCAAAGATGATATCAAGATTTTCCTAAAAAGCTTTTGAGTGACCCCATCATTTGGACCGCAGCGCCCGGTACAGACGCATTACAACAGTGTCTATCACAGCTGAAAAAGTAAGAGGTTATTGGATGCCAAAAGAAAACATCGAGAGAGAGAGAGAGAGAGAGAGAGAGAGAGAGAGAGAGAGAATTACCGGCTTCCCTTCGAGTGTCCCCACCTGAGGTAGGTAGTACACTGCCCAAAAGGGACTGTTCGGTCACCCCGAGTCCCTTCCCACGGATGTGTCAATGGTCGTTATCGCCTGCCGTATCATTGCCATTATGAATCTGCCAGTTGGTGCCAAATCTCTGATTTACTGGGATTTTGTTTCTTTCTTTCTTTCTTTCTTCCTTCTGCTTTATTTTTACCATAATCGTTTTCGCTCTCACAATGCTTAAGAAACCAACAAGCTGACAACAAAATGTACGTTATTTGTGTCAGTTCAGAGATATGTAACTTGTGACATACCTTTGGCATGGGTACTATGTGGATGGAGAAGAATACAGATCAGGTAGGACTACGCCTGTGTGTTGCTATTTATAAAGGTTCTTTTACATAACAGTGCCTGTTTAAAGGCACATCACCATAGTTGGTAAAGCTGAGGCTCGTACTGGTCGCCATGTCTACTATGAGGAGGCTCAAAATCATATGGAAAATTAGGTCCACGAGCTTCCTCGTAAAGTGAAACTCCACAAATCCCTGTTGATACTCATCCTTCTTAATGGACCCAAACAGATTCTGAAGACAGATCTTGAATGACAGTAATTGATTCACACGGATATTCAACTCCTCCCATCCAGGATAAAGGCATGTAACTCGCCCTGACTTCCGACCCAAGATCTTGCAAGGTGCAGTAGACGAAGGACGTCCAAGAGGCAGACCGAAGAAGTCGCGAATGGACACAGACAAGACAAATAACATTAAAGACTGATAAAAAAAAAAAAAAAAAAAAACCAGGGACGAACAGTCACTCATCACTTGTCTTTAACATTTGTCTTGCCTGAAAGAATACCAAGTAGGTCGAAGCGCGCTACGTTTGTTACTAATTTGTTCTTTCGTTTGGCGCTGCAGTAATTCTGTTCTTGTTTGTTTTTCATTTTCATCTGTAGTCACCCACGTTGAAACAATGTGCAACGTAAGGACTGAACTGGTTACCCCACCTCAACATTAACAATGAGATCGAGGACAGAGCGCAGTGGATACCCGGATTGCCCAAGTAGTGGTCACGACATCTCTATGATACACTGCCACGGGACTATGACTTTTGAAAATTCGAGGGAAAAAAAACACCACAATGTGGAAAAGACCACAATAAAACACGGTACCACATAGGGCAATGCGAAGCAACTCAGTCCAGGCAATTTGTAGACTTTGGGGCTGACACGCCAAGAAATGGATCGAGACATTCTCTTGAACAGAATGAACAGCTGGAATAACTTTTAATAACTTTTCTTCTTCTTCTTTCGACCGTTTTCAGATTGAACGTCATAGGTTGGATGCTTAATGAAGTGTGACGTCATTTCAACCATAAATGAACAAGCGCATTTTAACACACTTCACAACAGCAGCGCTGATTTATCAATTACGACTTGGACCAAGTCGTGAGCGAGTGTACGATTTCTTTGTAATCGGCTTGCCAAGCTTCAACTTTTTAGTTAAGATATTTCTAATGCTCTCACGGACAGAAAGTTGTTATGCCATGAGAGCACCTGTCAATGAGGTCGACACAAAGGACCTCTAAAATAGAACTTCGCCGGCGTCGTTGTCGATGACCTATGGTTGAAGGAGATTAGAGTGAGTCACTAAGCGTGGCGGGACAACAACAAAAGAAGAAAGAAAGAAAAGGCCTACTCGACTGAAGCCGAAACACACTGACACACTGCGTGAGTCCGTCACAGGCACAGCGTGAGTGTTGAGGAAATATGCGGGTGGTATGACTGATGAACTCCAGAGCCGGACCTGGGTAAATTGAGGGTAGAAGCTGGAGCCGGACCTGGGTAAATTGAGGGTAGAACTTTATGTGGGGGGGGGGTCCACTGGACCCCGAAGCCCTTGGCGATGCCCAGTGGCAGAGCCCACGCCGTAGGTCTGTGGGCAACGCCCCTAGACACTGAAGCTTTTTAAGGTACGAAAATAACATTGAAGTCGTCCTCTTTTGGTAAGTGAACTTTTGTACGGGGGTGTGTTTAGGGACAACACCGTAAGAAGCTGAAGCATTTTTGAGGTGTAGAAATAAGCTTAACATCCATACCCACCACAGGTGATATGGATGCCTGAGATAACCACTGTAGGAGACTGGAAGAAGGGAAATTACACCACACCGCCAGAACGACAACACCTTCAGACTGGCAGCGATAATGGCAGATTTTGTGTCGGCCACCATCGTGGTTCGAATTCTCAGCATTTGACTGTGAAGTCTCTGCTTCACCAGCCAGACACTAATGTTACATTGCAGTCCTATCCTAAAATAGAAAAAACGACGCATCAAAAAAAAAAAAAAAAAAAGGTGTGGGGGGGGTAAGGTAGGGATGAAGATGGGCGGAACACAGACAAATCCTCACCTCTCCTTGGGTCCAGCCTTGGTCTGAAGAGAAAGTATGTTTTTTTCTTTTTCTTCTTTTTTTTTCTTTTTTTTTTTTTTTTTTTTTTTTTTTTTTTTCTCTCTCTCTCTCTTTCTTTCCCTTTCCTTCTTTTTTGATATAAGAAATTGACTTTTCTGAACACAGACTTGTTCCATGACTTTTCATACCAGTTTGTTCGACATCAACAAATTTAACTCGAGAAACCATTCCATGTTTTGATATCACTTGAAATTTGACAGCTGCTGACCGAGGATGGTCGCCAACTGACAAATTTCTTTGCTTTCATTCAACAGCTATTTTACCTGGGAAGTTGGTAGGGTTGCGAAGAGGGAATGGGACTGGGAGGGTGGGGACACTGGGAAGAGTTGGGGCTGGGGGAAAGGAGAGAAAGGGCAGGGGGATAGGGACAGGAAATAAAATCTACCAAAAATCATCTATTCCGTAGGTCTTTTTTTTTTTCTTTTCTTTTTTTTTTTTTTTTTTTTTTTTTTTCCTTTTTTTTTTTTTTTTTTTTTTTGCATTGGAAATGTTGCAACTAATCGTTAATTTCCGCTATTCCAATACATCGTGTGATGTATCCCATCGCTCGGGTTTTCCCTAACGGCTAGGGACCGAAAGGACCTCTTATCAGTGAACAGCTTCAAGGTCTGCGGGGCTTTCTTCCTGTGGACAAGAGGCTGCAGAGAAATGTACTGGCGCTGCACACTCGTTGCGGCAGCTCTGGAGTGCGTACTTAAAATGTAATTAAGGAGGAAGGCGTGAGAGGGCAAAGAGGGGGGCTTGATGAGAATGAAACAACCCCCTAATGAGGCGTCTGGTCTGGGTGATGTCACAGTCAGGACGAATCGATTCGTTTCCTTCTACTTCTTCTTTTTTGAATTCCTTCGGGGTATATTTGTTGTTGTAGTTGTTATTGGTGTGTGTGTGTGTGTGTGTGTGTGTGTGTGTGTGTGTGTTCTTCGGGGTATATTTGGTGTGTGTGTGTGTGTGTGTGTGTGTGTGTGTGTTGTTGTGTGCCTCTGTGTATATGTTTATGTGTGTATACGCGCGCGCATGTGTATGTGTGCGTGTGCGTGTGTGTGTGTGTGTGCGCGCGCGCGCGCGCGCACGCCTTAATACAGTCACAGAATCATTTTAAAGTATGAGCACACGCTCTGCATCAGTATATAAGAGAGAGAGAGAGAGAGAGAGAGAGAGAGAGAGAGACTTAGAGAGCAATACTAACATCCTTATACTGCTGACGCCATCGAAACGAAGCAGACGTGAACTGGAATAACTTGCTTTCATTACTCACCACATGTTTGCCCTGTGAATAACCTAAAGCGGTCGTTTCTCTTGACCGACTACGGATCTCCCATCCTTTGACGAACATGCGTGGCTCACATCACAGAACCAACATTGTGTCACAACTCTCCCACAGTAGTCTAGGGTATTTCATAACAGGTAATAGATTTAAAGCATAGAACAGGACAATATTTAAACAAAAATTCTCACAATTAGGGTGACCACACAAACTTTAAATTTCACAATATTTATTTATCATTAATTTTTTTTTTAGCACCCCACCATAACCAAAATAAACAACCAATACTAGCGACCCGGAGTCGCTCTCATCATAGCCAACAATATAGTCTTAGAGTCCAAAGACCAAAGTTTTACTTAGCTAATTTTTTTCTGTAGTGTAGATGCAGTAGTCTCCAGTCCTAGGATGTCTTGAACTCGGATGCAGAACCCACTGTTCACCGGCACACACACACAGAGTTCCTCCTCCAAGTAGCGTAACTTGAGAACCCGGACTGTAGCGTAGCCGAGACCCACTTCAACGACACCCGCATGGCAGCATCATGAACAGCAACAACCGCAACAGCAACAGCAACAGCAAATATTCCGTGACAGGACCTTGCTCACATTCACAAGATAGTTATCACAGTACTACTACTGCAAAGCAAAATATCTGTGTCAAACACACTTTGGCCAAAAGAATTTACTGTACTACTACAGTAAAGATCCAATGTTTAAATCTTTCAACAAATTAGAAATTGATTCCTTCGTTTCCAGTTCAGTTTTTGACTGACACAGGTCTTCAAATTACATATATTTAACCAAAAAAAAATGAATATGACACAAAATTATACTTTCACAAAAATCTCCTGTGTCAAACACACATCTTGTTCCTACTCTCGCTAGTAGTAAAGTGTCGTCTGCAAGTCTGACAAACCCTTCCTTCCAGGACCATCCTAATTCATAGGGGGAAAAGCGTTAACCACAATCAACTAATATTACTGAACCAACACAACTTACCACCTACTACACCCTTATGCAAATCTTACACATGGGACAGGCCATTTATCAATTTTCACCGCGGCGAAACTTGCCGACAACTGGAAAATAAAAAATTGGACCTGGAAACGGACCTATCAAAATAAAAACTGGATCAGGACTTTGACCCTGACAACACCCCCTTGCTAAAGATGAAACTTACAGTTTCATTCACAACCGAGAATCAAACTGAATTGTTCAACTTTCCACAGGAAACGCTCGACTGAGATAGTCAGCTCCCACATTTTCCTTGCCAGGAATCACAATATCTGTGTCAAACACACATCTTCAAAAAATGGCATGTCAAGTTTGACCCTCTCAAACTCCTGACTATCCCCATGACTAAATGAAGACGCCTGCATTCTCAGCTGCAGTTCTCGCTCTTTCAAAGCTATCTCGGCTTCACCAACCTCTTTCTGCCTCAATAATCTGTTTTCACAGTCAGTAACAAACTGAGCAAGTTCTCTCTGCCAGTTAACCCCATCTGTTCACCCTCCATTCTAAACCTTGCCATAGGACTTCCAAGAATAAACTGATGAGATCTATCCTCAGTAACAGCACCGCGACCACGGCCCACGACCCACTGGAGTAACTTCAGGAGTAGGATAAGCTTCTGCCATCCAACAACAAATTTCCAACTCTAAAATAAATGCACAACAGAGAAGGAAAAAAAATATATATATATCCTAACAACACTACAAAACCAAGTGTCTTCCCTGCAATACAAATTCCAACAAATCATCAACTAAAATAACCACAATATACTTTTCTGCTAACTAGCAGTAGGCAAAAATAACAGGAACCTCTTGGATCAATATCCCGGACGAGCCCCCATTTTTGTCACAACTCTCCCACAGTAGTCTAGGGTATTTCAATAAGAGACTGTGCAAAAGTAGTATTCTTCAAGAATTTGGTTTACCTCTAACAGGTAATAGATTTAAAGCATAGAACAGGACAATATTTAAACAAACATTTCTCACAATTAGGGTGACCACACAAACTTTAAATTTCACAATATTTATTTATCATTAATTTTTTTTTAGCACCCCACCATAACCAAAATAAACAACCAATACTAGCGACCCGGAGTCGCTCTCATCATAGCCAACAATATAGTCTTAGAGTCCAAAGACCAAAGTTTTACTTAGCTAATTTTTTTCTGTAGTGTGTAGATGCAGTAGTCTCCAGTCCTAGGATGTCTTGAACTCGGATGCAGAACCCACTGTTCACCGGCACACACACACAGAGTTCCTCCTCCAAGTAGCGTAACTTGAGAACCTGGACTGTAGCGTAGCCGAGACCCACTTCAACGACACGACACCCGCATGAACAGCAGCATCATGAACAGCAACAGCAAAATCATACTATTCGTGACAGGACCTTGCCCACATTCACAAGATAGTTATCACAGTACTACTACTGCAAAGCAAAATATCTGTGTCAAACACACTTTGGCCAAAAGAATTTACTGTACTACTACAGTAAAGATCCAATGTTTAAAATCTTTCAACAAATTAGAAATTGATTCCTTCGTTTCCAGTTCAGTTTTTGACTGACACAGGTCTTCAAATTACATATATTTAACCAAAAAAAAATGAATATGACACAAAATTATACTTTCACAAAATCTCCTGTGTCAAACACACATCTTGTTCCTACTCTCGCTAGTAGTAAAGTGTCGTCTGCAAGTCTGACAAACCCTTCCTTTCCAGGACCATCCTAATTCATAGGGGGAAAAGCGTTAACCACAATCAACTAATATTACTGAACCAACACAACTTACCACCTACTACACCCTTATGCAAATCTTACACATGGGACAGGCCATTTATCAATTTTCACCGCGGCGAAACTTGCCGACAACTGGAAAATAAAAAATTGGACCTGGAAACGGACCTATCAAAATAAAAAACTGGATCAGGACTTTGACCCTGACACATTGTCTGTACGGATCATAGCCGCTGTGGTGCGACCCGGCCGCTGGGAAGTAACTGGTCTTTCTATCTACAGCCTGAACGGTTGTGAAATTCAATTCACGGTGTTCATTACCCAGCCGAGAAAACTGTTCACAAAATACTTTGAAACTGTGGAGGAAAAGAAACAAATAACATAAATAACAACGACAAGGAAAGACCTGAAAAATCCACAGGCCCGTCATAGAAAAAAAAATGATAACCAAGATCCGTTGAATAAAAGAGATGTGGTAAATAGGAAATGGAGTATTTATTATTCCGACTGATCTTTTTTCTTTTTTATTGAGAGAGAACCACCGTCTTATATAGCGCCTCAGTCGTCTTTCGACCCCTGGCACAGTTTCATCAGGAGCTTTGACAATGGCAGAAAGACAGCGTCCGTCCACACACATCACATTGCAGATATGTCACTTGTGGTAAAAGACACAGGATCTTGCTGGTCTCAAAATATCATAATCACTTTTTCTCACCATGAAATTTATAACGTCATCCAAACTACAATAATAAGTACTGATTTATCTTTAAAACGGTACTTGTCATCGAAAAAAAAAAAAAGTAAATATCACAATTTTCACGCGAACAGAAAACGTTGTCAGTGGATCTGATGCCGTTTAGACGACAGACAATGATTCAAAGAAAAGACAACTTAATGACCGTACATAGTATGCCAAAGCCAGGAAAACCAGTAAATAATAACGGCTATTTCTGGCTCCCAACGCTGATTATGGAAATGTTTAAAGTTGCGTTAAAGATCCAGAGTTTTAAACTTGTTGGGTGGGGGGTAACTGTCAGAGATTCACCGTGTCCACAGCATGGCATGATGTAAGGCGGAGCGTGTCCCTGCCCTTCCTCTGTTTTTTTAACCTCCCCTGAGCTGAATGTCTCGATGGACAGAGAGGGTGCTCCAGCAAGCAAAAAAAAAAAAAAAAAAAAAAAAACCGGCTGACGAGTGGTTCGAACTCATTACCGTCAGCTCCACATGCGAAGGCTTTGTCTGTGTTATTCCAGGTCAGCATATAACAAGACAAGACGCAAAGCATAGAAACGTACTCCCAGTTTAGATCTATTTTGAATACGCATGTAAAAAAAAAATTTTTTTTTTAAGTCACACTCAAACTTGCGTCGTAATAAAAGAAAAAAATACGTCACAATCAAACATGCGTCATAATGTAGTTCGTAACTGAGATAAGAAATTGGCGAAGTACTTTCAGTGATATTCCATAAAGAAGAAAAAACCGTATAGTCGTTAGTAACGGCTATTCTGGTAAAATAAAACATCGGGCATCCCCCGTAACCCATAATGAACATACCTACAAATTTCATAAAGATCGGGCCAGAAGTTTTGTCTGGAGCGAGTGGAACACATTTTGACCAAGGACAGACTGACAGACAGACAGCATTTCTTCCCATTGTAAAGTACTTCCTGTTCTATGAGAACTGGGAGTACAAAAAATCAAGCAAGTCAAGAAACGTCAATCTACAGTTGATTATGCTTATGCATAGTCCGTTAGCCGCAGTTAAAACGATGGTAAAAATCAGTCTTTGTGAGTGACTGACTTTGTGGATTTCGAATTTTTCGATTAAGTTTCACTAAAGCTGTTATGGCCTATTTCGTTTAAGAATAAAATCAAAGGTGACAGGTTCCATTGTGTGAAAGTATGTACTACGAGATAAAAGCAAAAGTTAGAGATCTAGGGCAAAATCATCAGATTTTTGTAATGTGTATCAGAAAGGTATAAACAAAGCGACGTATGTAGTCCAGTTCTGTTTTCTTTGTTCATAAATGAATTAGCTTCAGAAATTATTCAAAACGGATAGCATGATCTTACTTTTGATCTTTTGAAATTGTTCTCTCGCTTTTTCTTTGCAGAATTTATGAAAGGTATAACTCAAACCAGTATTGTTTTGTTTCATAAAGGAGAGTATTTGGCAAGAGATGGACGGCTTTATAATATAGAATATTTGCTATTTTGTGCAATACGGTTTTACCCAAAAGTACGGGGCTATGGCCTTGCGCGCGCGTGTGTGACATAGCATGTTTTAGTAATAAGACCATTGATTAAATGAGTGAACCAAGCTTACCACTATTAAAGCAGAATTGCCACATGTTCCATAGGAATGTTATACAACTAGTCAGTGGATAGTGCGATTCTCGTTTGGGTGGGTGGGGGGGGGGGGAGAGAGAGAGAGAGAGAGAGAGAGGGGGGGGGGGGAATTTGTGTAAGTTACCATTAAGTCTCCCCTCCCCCTCACCCCCATCCCTCCCCGTCCCCCCCCCCCCCCCCCCCAAAAAAAAAAAAGAAGATAGTGAAAACCGAAAACAAAGAAGGAATGATGAGGAGGAGAGAGAAGGCCAGAAGAGATGGCGGCGACGCAACACAACGTGGTGCCCATAACCCTTTCTCTCCACGAAAGGAACCCAGCTGTCGCAAAGGAGACAATAAGCCGTTTGACACACACACACACACACACACACACACACACACACACACACACACACACACACACACACACACACAAATAAAATAAAAGAAATAATGCCATGGGACGTAATAAACAACTCCTCCCACACACACACTCCCCCTCCCTCATTCTCCCCACCAATTTTTTTTCCCAAAAGAAATGGTTAACTGAAAAGGAAACGAAAACAAAGAGGAAAGGGGGGGGGGGGGGGGGGGGGGGGAGAAAAGACAGAAAGAAAGAAAAACCATTTGCAGAATAACTGACACCAGTCTGAATAGAAATAACAAAGGGAGGTTATCTCTTAAGTAAG
>JADBJO010008993.1:17500-30000 GCA_016801955.1 Conus betulinus | reverse complement strand
GAAAGAAAATATAACGCTTTGAAGCATGGTCTTAAAACAATGAAAAGAAAATGTAACGCCTTGAAGCATGGTCTTAAAACAATGAAAGAAAATATAACGCTTTGAAGCATGGTCTTTAAAAGGTAAAACCAAAATTACACCTAGTATCAGGTCGCCATCGCGGAACACCCAGCACCAATTCTTTAATTTTTTTTTTTTTTTTTTTTTTTTTAATGAATCTCTACCAATAACGTCACTCACGATATATGAATATATGAACCGCCTTCCCACGTGATCGCAGTCTTCAACCCTTAGACTCTTTGTATCTTTGGGCCAGCTGGGCTTCCTCAGATAATGCCATCTCATTCATTTTCATCTGTTTGCTTGGAGCTATGTTAAACATGTGTTTTTGTGTGTGTAAAAAAAAAAGGGGGGGGGGGAGGGGGGGCGAAGGGGCGAAGGGGAGGGGGACAGGGTGGGGGAGTGGGGTGGTTGGAGTCAACTTTCAGACACAATAGATATTCTTAGAACAACCCAGAAGAAAGAAAAAAAAAAAAAGGTTAAGTCCGAAAACCTAACGGCCGTAAGAGAAGTCCGCTGTCAGATTCACCGTGTCTGGGGCACGGCATGATAGTAGACGAAGCCAATCCCTCTCCTTCCACCGTCTTTCATCTTCCCTGAACTGATTCATGACCTACTGAGTGAACGGACGTTGGGAGTTTTCAAGCAAAAAAAAAAAAAAAAAAAAAAAAAAAAAAAAATCCCACTCCACAAATGGTGTGAAAGCAAAAGCGTCAGGTCAGCAGGGCAACGTGTTAACCATTTGACGACGGGCCCCCTGTGATCCGGGTCTGCCTGTATACATTCCACAACATCTCCCTGCCTTGGTGTATGAATCATTTACCACATCACACGCATTCATGACGTCTGGGTGGACTGTGCAAACCAAAGTGAATTGCAATGCATAGTCATCGGTTGCATTCAGCACATTTTGCCCCTCGTACGAGTTTTGTGGTCGGCTGGATTACAAGCCCATAACCTAACACACATATCCTCGCTTCTATACAGTGTTCTCTCTCTCTCTCTCTCTCTCTCTCTCTCCCAATCACGCTTCGCTCTCTATCCCCCCCCCCCCCCCCCCCCCTCTCCGTCCCCTTCCACGCGCCCGTCGCCGTTTCCAACGACACTTTCACGCCTTTCAGCGGACCTTCGTCCCTGTCATCCCTCCTTCCCGGCTCTTTCAGAAGCAGAATTTCTGTGTGCAAGCACTGATACAGATAGCTAGGTTTGTTCGGGACACTCTGACAGACAGTCCTGAAACGTGACTGAGATCAGTTACTGGTAGTTTCACGCCCACGCCCGTCGCAAGCCAGAGTGACAAGCCTGGGTTTTGTTTTTTTTTTTTCTTTTTTGCTTACTTATTTGCTTGTTTGTTTTGAGGACCCTGTGAGACAACTCATCGTTGCGATTTCTTCTTCTTCTTCTTCGGTCAGTATATTCGTTTATACATGAGTGGCGTAATTTATCTCCCCCCCCCCCCCCCCCCCCAAAAAAAAAAAACAAACAAACAAACAAACAAAAACAAAACTGCCCCATAATTGACACCCGTCTTCTCCAATCTGGATCGAGTTTTCTGTCGGGATGCTTTTCCCTTAACTTAAGGCCAGGGAGTCTCGCCCTGTGAGAAAGCAGCGAGACGAGGGAGGAAGGGGGGTGGGGGATGCGAGAGTTTGAGGATCCCAGCTCTAGACGGACTGCCGACATGGCTGACAGAATATCCGTCTCCGTATGTTCTTTTCCGAATTCTCCTTCTCGTAGACGATCTGCTGTCCCTGCAGGCGAACGACCATCCCCTGCCCGTTGTTCAGTTCGGAGTTTTCTTTCGCACAGATAGTCAACCAAGACTGAAGTTTGAACTCTGTACACCAAGCGCTATTTACCCACGCATGGCAGTTTGGTTTGTGGGCGAAAGGGCATGTCCTCACGCTGTGCGGCACGTCTCGGGGGCCAAATCCTTCAGATTACGAACAAAGTCTCTCTGGATTTTCATTCGAGGTCACTCCTCTGAAACCACAGTGTCTAACCTGCACACCCAGTTGTCCAGTTTCCAGCACCATCTCGTAAAGGACGTGGGTCTGTACCACGTAGGGACGGTCTTGGGCTGCATATGTGAAGCTGGACTTACGTCGCAGTGGTCACCCCTTTCATGTCGGAGTCGGGGATCAGGAGGGCAGCCGCATCCTGCCCTCCAAATGAGAAGGCATATACACATGCCATATAAGCACAGTAGGTGTAGTACAGCCATCACCATCGCCGCATGCAAAAACACTTAATCTTGGGGTCTACAGGAGGGGGAGGGGGGGATGAGGGGGGTGGAAAAGGCCTGTTGACAGTCCACTGCCCACACCATCAACGTATCACTTTTACCCTCACTTTTACCCACGTCATCAACGTATCATTTTTACCCACACCATCAACGTATCATTTTTACCCATACCGTCAACGTATCATTTTTACCCATACCGTCAACGCATCACTTTTACCCACACCATCAACGCATCACTTTCACTCACACCATCAATGTATTACTTTACTCACACCATCAACGTATCATTTTTACCCACACCATCAACGTATCACTTTTACCCACACCATCAACGTATCACTTTTACCCACACCATCAACGTATCATTTTTACCCACACCATCAACGTATCACTTTTACCCACACCATCAATGTATTACTTCTACCCACACCATCAACGTATCATTTTTACCCACACCATCAATGTATTACTTCTACCCACACCATCAATGTACCACTTTTACCCACACCATCAATGTATTACTTCTACCCACACCATCAACGTATCATTTTTACCCACACCATCAATGTATTACTTCTACCCACACCATCAACGTATCACTTTTACCCACACCATCAATGTATTACTTCTACCCACACCATCAACGTATCATTTTTACCCACACCATCAACGTGTCCCACTGCCCACACCCTCGACGTGTGACCTTCTCTGAGCAGTCCATCCTACCAACAGGAACAGTTCTGCCCTTGGTCACCGTGAGTGGTCCATACAGTCGATCCATGATGTCCGATCGCCAGGAATGGAACAGTTGCAGAAAACGAACCCCACAGGTGTCATCAAAAGAAAAGAGAGAGAGAAAAAAAAAAGAAAATTAAAAAGAAAAGAAAAGGCGAGAAAGAAAAACCTGACATTTTCGCTGCCTGTCACGTATTGTCGTTATGATGGTACTGTATAGCGTTAGATGGCTCTCCCCTCCCTCTCCTGGGATAACTATGCTCTGTCTGTAGCCACCAGAGGCGGAATGAATTGAACCGAAGAGGACCACAAGATCTCTCTGCATTCCACCCCTATCTCATCCCTTCATCAGTCCAATATACATCTTAGACGCGTAACTCTAATTTTGAAGACTGGTTATTTCCATTTTCGTTCAGCCTTATCTTTCTTCCACGTAGTTAGTTAAAAATTGTAATATTTGCGTTCATTGCTTCTTAGATAATTTTTTTTCATGTCTTACTATTCCATATAAGTAAGTTTATTTCCGTACTGAATATTTTTGTGACCAGTCCTGGTATTTCTGTGATTAGCTCTTGAGCGAATTTTTCAAACACAGTGTCTCTGTTGTTGTTGTTGTTGTTGTTGTTGTTTGTTGTCGTTGTCGTCGTCGTCGTCGTCGTCGTCGTCGTCATCGTCGTGTCGTCGTACCCTGGCTAAAAGACAACAGGGATCATCCAAACAGCCGAAGTATCCGAGCACTATGGTACAAATGCATCAGCTGGGGATGAGAACATTACGTGTGCAACCATTGCTGATTACCCTGCCACATAGGCAGCCACACTCCGACTTCGGGGGATTTTGGAGACTGATAATGTTATGCTAGGAGCTTGTCACAACTGAAGACAATCCCCGCATAACTATGCAGAGCATGATACTGTGATGTAGCCTTGGTGTTCTAGCCTCCGTCAATTGGCCTGACACACAGCCTTAAGCCCAGGCGGGACAGTGTCTCTCACGATTGCTCTGTTTCCGTCATCATTAATGCCTGAACAGCATCCACGTATGTTCTTTTGGTGTCTCGTACGTCTTTGCAGCAGTCAGCAATGTGCATGCTGTTAGAAATTTAACCACCTTCCCACCACCTCTGAAAGCAATATGGTACATAAACGGAACGGTATTTTGAAGATAGTAAAATTGTTCTCTCTAGAAAATATATGAGTGGAGAGAGAGAGAGAGAGAGAGAGAGAGAGAGAGAGAGAGAGAGAGAGAGAGAGAGAGACAGACAGACAGACAGACAGACAGACAAGACAAGACAAAGAGGCACAGACAGAGAGAGAGACAGACAGACAAACAAACAAGACAAACAGGCAGATAAAGATAGAGACAGACAGACAAGACAGACAGGCAGACAGAGAGGGAGAGACTGCAGACAGACCGACCATGCAGACAGACCAAGAGACGGAGATACATAAAGAATAATAATAATTCCTCACCGTCCAAAGGTCTTTCCAGGACATGCGCTGTGTCTACCACTCAAACGGGCTAAGAGAGAGAGAGAGAGAGAGAGAGAGAGGGAGGGGGGGGGGGGTGTGAAGAAACCTCACACTTTAAAAAGTATGTGTCGGTGTTATTTATTGCCAACAGTTGAAGCGTCTCTGTACTAAACAGTGGCTGGGTGGTCGGTGAAAGAGAAGACGGGCTCGGTGATTTTCAGCGTGCTCGAGTTAGGCTGGCAAATGCCTGAATGTCCCGTGTATATGGACGTACATGTGTGTGTGTGTGTGTGTGTGTGTGTGTGTGTGTGTGTGTGTGTGTACGTGTGTGTGTGTGTGTGTGTGTGTGTGTGTGTGTGTGTGTGTGTATGTTATGTACTTGTGTGTGTGTGTGTGTGTGTGTGTGTGTGTGTGTGTGTGTTATGTACTTGTGTGTGTGTGTGTATGTGTGTGTGTGTGTGTGTGTGTGTGTGTGTGTGTGTGTGTGTGTGTGTGTGTGTGTGTGTGTGTGCATGCACGCGCTTGTGTGTGTGTATGTGTGTGTGTGTGTGTGTGTGTGTGTGTGTGTGTGTGTGTGTTTTATGTACTTGTGTGTGTGTGTGTGTGTGTGTGTGTGTGTGTGTGTGTGTGTGTGTGTGCGTGTGTGTGTATGTGTGTGTGTGTGTGCATGCACGCACTCGTGTGTGTGTGTGTGTGTGCGTGTGTGTGTGCGTGCGTGCGTGCGTGCGCGCGCGCGCGCGCGCGCGCGCGCGCGCGCGTGTGTGTGTGTGTGTGATGAGTACACACACACACACACACACACACACACACACACACATACACACACACACACACAATGCGCGCGCGTACACACACACACACACACACACACACACACACACACACACACACACACATCCACACACACACACACACACACACACACACACACACACACACACACACACACAGAAACCCACCTTCAGTTGCACTACCATTTCACCAGACATACACCGTTATGCCGCTTCAAACAACTTCTGGGAGGGGTGGAGAGTGAAGGTATCTTGTGTTCAAAGAAAATGGCGTGTTTCCATATTGCGATTCAACGAAGAGGACACAGAAAGGCGCGACTATGTACAACTGAGAAAAAAGGCAAAGCAAACTTATACGCCAACGGATTAAACACACACACACACACACACACACACACACACACACACTTAAGCTCACACACTCATATGCGCACGCACGCACTCTCCCTCTCTCACACGCTCACCCCTCCGACACAAACACGTATAGAAGATACCCGTTCTCAGCGTAATACAAAAGTTAGTGCCTTGTTAAGCTGGCACAGTGGCAGAGCACCATGTTCATAATCAGGCGTTGCTAGTTCGAATCTCGCAAGCGCCTACTATGAAAATAATGTCATTCTGATGGTTTCAGAATCGTGCAGATACCCTCATCTCAGGTAGTTCATTTTGTTTTTTCTATTTCTCTCTTTTTTTTTTTTCTTTTTTTTTCTTTTTTTTTCTTTCTTTTTTTTTTTTTTCTTTTCTTTTTTTTTTTTTTTTTTTTTTTTGAGGGTGATGAGTGGGTGTTGGGGGGGGGGGGGGGGGTGGAGGGGTGGAGGATGGGGTCCAATAATTTTTTTAGGAACTGATTGGTGATGCGGAGCGTCTAGCTGACGCGAAACGCCTAACCCACTAGGTGGCCATGGGGCCTCCCCCCACCCCCCCCCCCCAACCTCCCACGCCAACCCCCAACCCCACCCCACCCTCCGTAAAACTTTTTGATCTGAAGAAAATAAAATATAGCAATCTGGGCAGCCTGAGCTCCAACTAAATTTTACTGAAATGCCATTCAAGCAGTGTCTAACAAAAATCTTTCTTTCTTCTCGTGTCTTCTTTTTTTTTTTTTTTGGAGGGGGGGGAGAAGTGGAGAGAGAGTTCCAGAATCCAGAATCTTTAAACTCTCCATGGATCCGCCCCTGCCTCCCCCCTTTCCCCTTTCTCTTCCCAGTTTCCTTCACTCCCTCTCTCTCAAAACATACGGCAAAAGCTGGTGATTTTCGAAGATTTTCAAACAATCTGTTGAGCTAAGATTTTGTGATTGTATGAATTCACATTCAGCACTTATTCTGCATTTTTTGTTGTTGTTGTTGTTGTTGTTGTTTGTTTGTTTGTTTGTTTGTTTTTGTTTGATGGCCGAAAGGAAAACGGATTTGTGAACGTGCGCGCGCGTGTTCGTCCATTGTGTTTGTGACTCTGTGTGTGTGTGTGTGTGTGTGTGTGTGTGTGTTGGGGGGGAGGGGGTTATCCAGTGTAGATCTGAAATATTGTATGCGTTCTCTTTCTTTCAATTGCATCTTGTTACCGCAGTCTGTTAATGCAATAATTGTAACCCCCTTGCCAACTGGACTTTTTTGCTATCAGCAATCTCTCTCTCTCTCTCTCTCTCTCTCTCTCTCTGCTCATCCACGTTGCCTTGTCATCTCAAGATGCCGTGTGCGGGACTGACGTGTTATCTGAATACACCTACGCAGGTCTTAGCCGACAAAAGAAACCACCGGAACCCATCCCTACAAATCCCGTATGCCACAAGAAAAAACACTGAGAGGGATTTGCTCCTCTGTTCTTGGAAGTGGCCCAAACGAGCGTGTCCGCAAAACCCCCAGGGGTCTCAAATTAACAAAGGGGGCCGCCTCAGTTTGCTGTCCTTTCTGCCCGACTACCTCTCTGCTCCTTGTTCCCCCCACCCTCCGATTTTCTGCCCCGGTAAACACGATGAGCGGTGACGGGGAACTTGCTACGGTTTGTCGTCGGGAACAGCTTGCGGCGGAAATTCCTTCCAGTCTTTGTCTCTGTTTTCTGTCTGCCCGTTCGCATGCGTGCGCGCGCGCGCGCGCGCGTGTGTGTGTGTGTGTGTGTGTGTGTGTGTGTGTGTGTGTGTGTGTGTGTGAAGCACAACCACATACACACATACGTATGCACGTGCACACTGACACACGCACATAAGCACGCACGCACGCGCACACGTACCACACACGTAAATACTTCTTACGCGCGCATACACACATACACTTCTTGCGCGCATACACACACACACACACACACACACACACACACAATCGCGCACGCGCACGCACGCATGCGCGCGCACACGCATGCACGCGCGCGCACACGCGCGCGCGCGCACACACACACACGCACACACACACACACACACACACACACACACACACACACACACACACACACACACACACACACACACACACACACACACGCACGCACGCACGCACGCACACGCTACCAACACAAGGTCCTCCTCATACAACACATATAGTGCATGCACTCATCCTCTCCACCTCGCCTCATTACCCCCTCCCCCCTCCCCCCCCCCCCCCACCCCCGTCCCCGGACACACACGTACAGATACACACCGAGCACGCGCAAGCACTCAATACAGAGAGAGAGAGATACAGAGAGAGAGAGAGAGAGAGAGAGAGAGAGACTCACTCACTCGAGAGAGAGAACCTCGATCCCAGTCCCTTGCCTCTGCCCCAGTAACGTGCCTCTGCCCCAGTAACGTGCCTCTGCCCCAGTCCCTTGCCTCTGCCCCAGTCCCTTGCCTCTGCCCCCCAGTAACGTGCCTCTGCCCCAGTAACGTGCCTCTGCCCCAGTAGTAACGTGCCTCTGCCCCAGTAAGTAACGTGCCTCTGCCCCAGTAACGTGCCTCTGCCCCAGTAACGTGCCTCTGCCCCAGTAACGTGCCTCTGCCCCAGTAACGTGCCTCTGCCCCAGTCCCTTGCCTCTGCCCCAGTCCGTGCCTCTGCCCCAGTAACGTGCCTCTGCCCAGTAACGTGCCTCTGCCCCAGTAACGCCCTCTGCCCCAGTAACGTGCCTCTGCCCCAGTAACGTGCCTCTGCCCCAGTAACGTGCCTCTGCCCCAGTAACGTGCCTCTGCCCCAGTAACGTGCCTCTGCCCCAGTAACGTGCCTCTGCCCCAGTAACGTGCCTCTGCCCCAGTAACGTGCCTCTGCCCCAGTAACGTGCCTCTGCCCCAGTAACGTGCCTCTGCCCCAGTAACGTGCCTCTGCCCCAGTAACGTGCCTCTGCCCCAGTAACGTGCCTCTGCCCCAGTCCCTTGCCTCTGCCCCAGTCCCTGCCTCTGCCCCAGTAACGTGCCTCTGCCCCAGTAACGTGCCTCTGCCCCAGTAACGTGCCTCTGCCCCAGTCCCTGCCTCTGCCCCAGTCTGCCCCAGTAACGTGCCTCTGCCCCCAGTAACGTGCCTCTGCCCCAGTAACGTGCCTCTGCCCCAGTAACGTGCCTCTGCCCCAGTAACGTGCCTCTGCCCCAGTAACGTGCCTCTGCCCCAGTCCCTTGCCTCTGCCCCAGTAACGTGCCTCTGCCCCAGTAACGTGCCTCTGCCCCAGTAACGTCCTCTGCCCCAGTAACGTGCCTCTGCCCCAGTCCCTTGCCTCTGCCTCTGCCCCAGTAACGTGCCTCTGCCCCAGTAACGTGCCTCTGCCCCAGTAACGTGCCTCTGCCCCAGTAACGTGCCTCTGCGCCAGTAACGTGCCTCTGCCCCAGTAACGTGCCTCTGCCCAGTAACGTGCCTCTGCGCCAATCCCTTGCCCATCTCCCATCGTGAGCTATGCTTCCATCCTCCTTCGTATTCCACTCAAACCACACCCCCCGACTCTGAGTTCCTTCCGTTCACCTACCTGATTTCCAAGTGCTTGGCTCAAAGAAGCGAAGGAAATATTGATCGAAGAAAGATCACGGTCAGTTTCCACATGCTCCTTGCATACATCTCCGTGTTGAACGATTGCCCTTTCACCTACTTCGCCATTTTTAACCTGTGGACGGCCTTATCCTGATATATCACATTTTACTCATACCCCCGTTCTGTCCATCCGCTGTTCCATAGCCCATCAATATCCTTAATCTAATCCACCCAAATATTATCCATAGACCCCCTCCCCTAAACCCACCATGTATAACCCATGGAAACCCTCCTCTAAATTCACCGTATATAACCCATTGACACCCTCCTCTAAATCCACCGTGTATAACCCATGGGCGCCTTTCTCTAAATCCACCACATATAACCCATGGACCCCTCCCTTGAATCCACCATATATAAGCCATGGACACCCCTCCCCTTAATCCACCGTACATAACCCATGGACCCCTCCCCTAAATCCACCGTGTATAACCCATGGGCGCCTTTCTCTAAATCCACCACATATAACCCATGGACCCCTCCCTTGAATCCACCATATATAAGCCATGGACACCCTCCCCTTAATCCACCGTACATAACCCATGGATCCCTCCCCTAAACCCACCATGTATAACCCATGGTCACCCTCCTCTAAATCCACCATGTATAACCCATGGACCCTCCCATAAATAAATCCACCATGTATAACCCTTGGGCCCCTCCCCACGGCTGTTCAGAGCAAGTTACTTAGTTTTGAGTCGCAGGGGAGTTTACAGCTGCAGAGGCCAAGCCGTGAATGCAGGTCAGGGAAAGGGGTGTTTTTTCTGCAGGCCGCTACCCACCAGCCAGCTAACTGCACTATATTTGGCCAACTGAATGTCATCTGTGCATAGCTGGTCTGGCAGCAATGTGTTCGACATGGTTGAGCGGCCATTACAAATGGGGCTATAGGTTTGATAATTAGTTATTGTCATGAAAAATGTAATATATCTGCGCTCTTGAGATGACTAAATTGGCGAATTCCCAACAATTCTTTTAATACCAAACTCGACTGGATTTATTTTCTTGTAGAAAACATAGATGCGGCATGAAAGCTTGTACGCAAAGTGGTCAGACAATATTAGAAACAATGACAGCACACACAAAATTGTGCAGAAATGACGTCATCACTTTCTATGAAGTTAATTTCCCATTGTTAAGCAGTACACAAGTTTTTTATTACATGCCTCTGCTCAGACTACATCAACAAAAATGTTGGATTAGAAATGTGTAAAGCCTTGTTTGTTTGCCCTTTAACTAAGTGTCTCATGCAGGACGGAAAAAATAAAGCTGTGGCTCCCCTAAATCCACCATATTTAATCCATGGACACCTCCCCTAAATCCACCATGTACAGCCCATGGACCCTCCCCTAAATCCACCGTATATAACCCATGGACCCCTCCCCTAAATCCACCATATATAACCCATGACCCCTCCCCTGAATCCACCATGTATAACCCATGGACCCCTCCCCTAAATCCACCGTATATAACCCATGGACCCCTCCCCTAAATCCACCATATATAACCCATGGACCCCTCCCCTGAATCCACCATGTATAACCCATGGACCCCTCCCCTAAAAATCCACCATATATAACCCATGGGACCCCTCCCCTAAATGCACCATGTATATCCCATGGACACCCTCCCCTAAATCCACCATGTATAACTCATGGACCCCCTCCCCTAAATCCACCATGTATAACCCATGGACCCTCCCATAAATCCACCATGTATAACCCATGGACCCTCCCCTCCCCCCTAAATCCACCATGTATAACCCATGGACACCCTCCCATAAATCCACCATGTATAACCCATGGACCCTCCCCTAAATCCACCATGTATAACCCATGGACACCCTCCCATAAATCCACCATGTATAACCCATGGACCCCCCCCCTCCCCTAAATCCACCATGTATAACCCAAGGACCCCTCCCCCAAATCCATCATATATAAACCTTCGACCCCTTCCCCTAAATCTACCACATATAACTCCTGGACCCCCTCCCCTAAATCCACTATATGTGACCATGGACCCCATCCCCTAAAATCCACCATATGTGACCATGGACCCCCATCCCCTAAATCCACCCATATGTGTGACCATGGACCCCATCCCCTCCCCTAAATCCACCATATGTGACCATGGACCCCATCCCCTAAATCCACCATATGTGACCATGGACCCCATCCCCTAAATCCACCATATGTGACCATGGACCCCCCTATCCCCTAAATCCACCATATGTGACCATGGACCCCATCCCCTAAATCCACTATATGTGACCATGGACCCCCCCCTAAATCCACCATATGTGACCATGGACCCCCCATCCCCTTAAAGCCACCATATGTGACCATGGACCCCATCCCCTAAATCCACCATATGTGACAATGAACCCCCATCCCCTAAATCCACCATATGTGACCATGAACCCCCCCCCTAACCCCCCACCCCCCCCTCCCAAAAAAAATCCAGCTACAGAAAATCCTTGTATCTCATCCACAAATTCTCTCGAATACAACCCATGAACCCGTTTCCCCTAATCCACACAAATGTCACCCAAGAACTCCCCCGATCTACCACTATATAACTCATAGATTCCCTTCCCCTAATCTACCCATGTATAATCCATGAACACCATTTTTCTAATCCACCCATATACAACCTCTTAACCTCCTTCCCCACCCTCATCATACACAGCCTGTGACCCCGTTCTTTGCTCCACCTGTACATAACCCATCAACCCCTTCTGCTCTGGATCCCTTCCCTTTATCCACCTATGAATAAACCCATGGACTCCCTTCCTCTGTTTCACTTATACACATCTATAGAATCCCTTCTCCTAATAGTTATATAGAACCCATAAACTCCTCTTTCCTAAATCCACCATATACAGCCCATGGACCTATTACCCTAGTCCACCACATACAACCCATGTTCCTCCTTACCCCAATCCACCCATATACAACCCTAAGACCTCCTTCCCACCCATTCACAACCCATATACCGCCTTCCCCTAATCCACTAAATACAACCCAAGGAGCCTTTCCCCCTAATCCACCCATATATATACCCATGGCTTTCCTTCCCCTATTCCACTTATATACAACCTACGGACCTTCTCCCCTTTACCCATCCATAAATAGCCATGAACTCTCTACCCCTAAAATCCATCCACACAATCCATAGACCCTCTTCCCTTAATCCACCTACATACAATCCATGTACT
>JADBJO010008992.1:80000-88893 GCA_016801955.1 Conus betulinus | reverse complement strand
CCCCACCCCACCCACCATAACCCACACACCACACACACCACACACCACACCACCCACCACCCACATACAGAGAGAGAGGAGAGAGAGCGAGAAGAGATAGAGAGAGAGGAGAGAGATAGGGGGAGAGACCAGCGGATGGAGAGGTATGGTTTGGGTGGAAAACCACGCTAACAAACCAGGGTGTCTGGCAGAAATTGGATCGGCGGGACTACAACACTGCTTTCTGCAAGGATTTTTCAAACCGCAGACCGTAACAGATTCTGACATCGGAAAAAAAAGGCGGCCAATAAATCAGTCGTAAATAAGACGGCAAGAACTCAGGACAGAACAAAGTTTGAAATACCATGACGTTGCGGTGTCTTCAAATCACAATGTTTTATTAATGAAAGTCAAACAGATACAACACATGGCTATCTTTCAAAGCAGCAATGAAGTGACAGGCGTAAAAATCATATTTGATTCGACTTTTTTATCACATGTTCTTCAGAGCTGGACAACTGAAAATGGACTGTATATCATGTTCTGTTCTGTAAATGCTTTTCATGAAAGACAAAATGATTTTACTGTCTCTCGATTCTCTATAACGTTATTAATGCATGGCTAAGTCAGACACACCCAAGGTAAATTTAGTCGGTGTCTGTATCTGGTATTTTGCCTCTATTAAGCAAACGATGTGATTGTACTTTTTTGTTTTGCAATAAAAGTTCTACCGACATCACATCTACTACTGTTTTTCAATATGTTTTGTACCATTTTGCCAGTCAAAATCAACTGAGTTTTGATAAAAATCGCTTATAGATTTCACGGACACTGCAAACACTTTGATTTCATTGCACTGCATGAATTCCACATTCATCCAGACAAGAACGCATGTACATGAGAGAGATCGAGAGAGAGAGAGAGAGAGAGAGAGAGAGAGAGAGAGAGAGAGAGAGAGAGAGAAGAGAGAGAAGATGAGAGAGAGAATGGACAGAGAGACAAACAGACAGACATAGACACAGAGAGAGAGGAGTAGTGAATTGGCAGAGCTGAGGAGAAGGGTTATGGATGGGGGGGGGGGGGGGGGGGGGGGGGGGGGGGAGGGTGATAGAGGATGAACATTTTAACAAATCGTGTTGTGTCTGAGAAAATTGAATGGGGCGAACCAACTGATCCTTTGGCTTTCTGAAAAAACAACAGACTAGTATATTTCAATAATAAAGGGAGAACGTGTGGCAAATCCAATAAAAACAAATAAAGCGTCCAATAAATGTACCCGAATCCATGGAACAATGTAGGAATTAGACACGTATCCAGCTTAATAAAGATTGATGGCTTTCTAAAATATTGCTGACAACTAGTCCGCAGCTGTCTTGGCAGAAATGTAGGTTTGCTTTTGTTTACTCTCTCTCTCTCTCTCTCTCTCTCTCTCTCTCTCTCTCTCTCTCCTCTCTCTCGCTCTCTCTCTCTCTCTCTCTCCCTTCTCTCTCTCTCTGCAGTTTCGTGGTATATCAGTCTCTGTCTTCAGATATTTGTGTGTATGTTCGTTTATTTTTTCATTCCGATCGAATACCCTATATACACACACACCCACATCACACACACACACACACACACACACACACACACACACACACACACACCACACACACACACACCACACACACACACACACACACACACACACACACACACGTGCACACACGCACACACTTTGCATTCAATATTAAAACACATTTTGATTCAAACTTTTGTTGAAGCCGTTTGATCATTCTTTTAATTTAATGTATTTGAAAACCTTTCCGTCGTTAACAAAAGATTGCGCAGGAGAGAGAGAGAGAGAGAGAGAGAGAGAGAGAGAGAGGGAGAGAGAGTAGAGAGAGAGAGAGAGAGAGAGAGAGAGAGAGAGATCGAGAGAGAGAGAGAGAGAGAGAGAGGAGGGAGGGGGGGGGGGGGGGGTTGGAGAGACTCAACTCAACTGAAATAGTTTAATTGCAAAGGCCACCGACCTATCTGCAATGAGGTCAAGAACAAAGTAAACAACACACACACGCTCTCAGCGCATATACTGAAAATAATGAAAGAAAATGTTTGCATAACAAATATATTCTTCCTGAAATTACTCTGGCATCTGTGTGTTAACTGATAACAATTCCTCTCTTCGTTTCAGTGCTTTAAAAATGAACATAGCTATAGAGCGAGTTACAATTCTCTTCTCATTACTGCAGTAAAAGAAGCAATGACACTTGATGAACGATTCTAGTATGCGGCAAAAACTTAAAGAGAGAAGAGAGAGAGAGGGGGGGGGGGGGGGGGGAGCGGGGAGAGAGAGGGAGGGGGGGGGGGGGGGGTGGGGAGGGGGAGAGAGAGAGAGGAGAGAGAGAGAGAGAGGGAGAGAGAGAGACCGAGTTGAGAGAGGAGAGTTTAATTTGACGGTTTTTGCAGGAAAAAACAACCCTTGCATTAAAGAGTATAAGCTTCATTTGATCTAAGCGACAAAAAATCATACAAAACAGTAAACATAATTCTAACTGAGTTCAAAACTCATGCGAACCATACAACGTTTGGTTTGTTTGTTTTTGTTTGTTGCTTGAGAGAGAGAGAGAGAGAGAGAGAGAGAGAGAGAGAGAGAGAGAGAGAGAGAGAGAGAGAGAGAGAGAGACCCGAGAGAAGAGAGACGACCGACCGACAGAGAGACAGACAGACTGACAGGCAGACAGACAGACAGAGAGAGACAGACAGACAGACAGACCAGAGAGAGAGAGAGAGAGAGAGAGAGAGAGAGAGAGAGAGAGAGAAGAGAGAGAGAGAGAGATGAGTAAGCGAAGTGGCAGGGTAGACTGGCAGGGGGGGGGGGGAGAGGACAAATGTGTGAACTCGACATGCCAGACTCTCAGCTACTTAACTAGAGAGACTAGGTTCTCTTCTCGCAGACCTGGGACCGTGATTACACCATACACCACAGTTACACCATACACCATGGCTACACATAGACTGTGGCTACACTACATATCATTGGGCAAGATCGGTTGTGAAGACCACACCACATCCCAGCACTACAGCAACAGGTCTACACTGCAGGATCAGTCACCAGCCACACAAGGGAGAGATCGGCTAACCTCTCCACTATTAGCTAAGTGACACTATCCAAGTGGCCTTCAATTCAGTTCAACTCATTCAGAGCTTTCTCTCACTTTAATGATGAAACAGTGAGAACCAAAACTCTGCCTGTCTATAGGACAGACATATCGATTATAAACTAACTTTGACTACTTACCCGTGTGTAAGCAAGTAAAGCTGATGTGTGAAATTGCACTTATCTTGTGTCAGTTTCCCTGCTGTTCAATCAGTGTTGAATGTTTGAACTTCTCTCTAAAAATCTGTCTCTCGGAACTACAAGTACCTTTAAGAGTACAAGCCTAGGGAAACTTCTCTCAGAGCCACTATTGAGTGTCCTAACAGTCTCAGGAACAAATATGATTTTTTTTTATGACTAGTACCAGAAAGTTGCTCAGAACAAATAAAGCGTCAGAGAAATGTATTTGACTTCCTAGAACAGTGTGGGGATGTATTCAGCTTATCAAAGACTGATGGCTTATGAATCGTTTCTGACACCTAGTCCATGGCAGTTTTGGTATGCAAGTTTTCTTAGTGTTTATTCTTCCGGTAGTTTCTGATTTCTCCGTCTGTGACTTAAACTACTTGTGTGTTTTGTTCGTTTATTTTTTTCTGTCTGCCTGAATATCGGTTTTCACACACACACACACACACACACACACACACACACACACACACACACACACACACACACACACACACACACACACACACACACACACACACACAAAGGCGTGCACAGGCTTATTATTTGCATACATGAAAAGCATATATATGAACATACATACATACATACATACATACATACATACATACATACATACATACATATGCATGCATATATGCATGCATGCATATATATATGCATACATGCATGCATATATGCATGCATATATACATATATATATATGCATACATACATAGATATATATATATGCACACATGCATGCATGCATGTGTGCATACATACATACATACATACATGTGTACATGTGTGCATGCATGCATACATACATATATACATGCATGCATGCATACATGCATGCATGATGCATACATACATACATACATACATACATACATACATACATACGTACGTACATACATACATACATACATGCATACATTTTTTACCGTAAACAAACGAGATGATCTGTCTTGATATTTCTGTTACGCTTCTTAACAGAGCCAACATAAATGAAAGTTGCCTTTCAAAATGAACAAAATACAAATATCATAAATACATTTTCCGTTTCTTTTCATTAACCATGAAGGGCGTCTTCCGTTCTGCCGATGGCTGTGCTGAGAATAAATAAAGGATGATTTTACCTCGACATACAGAATCTAGAGAGAACGTTTTTAAACAGGAAAGGAACATTCTAAACATTTTATTTGCATTTTGGACGGTCTAAGTGGTATTGACGTTGGAATTCCACTGATATGTTAAATCGCTAATGCCCGTCTTAAAACGGCTAAATGCATCTCTCTCATCTGTTTCTGTTGTCTGATACTTAGACGTGTCTTTGCCGTTACGTGTGCTTGATAATTCTATATATGACATAGACTGTCAAACACTTGCTTCTATTTTGTTGGCCTGTTTAAAAGGGCTTTGTGCGTCAATTTCATTTCGAATCGTATCAAACATATTAATACATGACCCATTCCTTGCAGTAGGCGGGCATTCTTAACACCGTTCGCATGCAGAAACCTTATCTAACTATAAACATATCTGTACCTTTCCAATTTCCATCATAATAACTAGCAGTTTGAAGCTTTCTTTGTATATACATCTCTTCTGACATCGGAATGAATCCGATTCACAATATATCATTATATCTATTAAAACAGTGTTTGCAGGTAATATTGAAACGTCTCGTTTTTAACACACACTGTGGTATGTAGGGTTTGTGTCCATGTTCAAACATCTCTTCAGCGCGCAGGTATGGACTCATCCGGTAATCTTTTAAAGCAAACCCCATATTTCCTCCTGCTCAACGTAAAACATTACACGCAATCTCAATGTCTAAGATTGTATCTAAAATAGCGAATTAAGGAATGCAAGTCTACGCGGTGTCTAGAACATGTATGCAGCATCTCAATTTCCTTTCCATGATCATTTATATAACAAACATTTTTGTATTTGACTGTGTTTAGAGAAACAGAACGTAATTAATGATTACATGCATTTATTATTTATCATTTCCTGTTGTCGCCGTACGTAATGGGTATGACGAACATGTACTGGGTTCGTAAATCTCTGCCTGTATATGATAAAGGAATTTCGCCTGGAGATATTTGTCCTTCATATTTTCAACTTTTGTACATTTTTTTCTATTCGTTTGATAGTTCATTCACGAAGAAGATGAAAACACGTATGTAAGCATCCGTGTATCCAACGTTTCCCACGTTAAAAATGAATCATGCATTTTATATTTGATTGCCTGTCTGTTCTTATACATGTCTTCGTATTGTACTTCACACACACACACACACACACACACACACACACACACACACACACACACACACACACACACACACACACACACACACATGTGGACTCCCACTCCACTTCACCCTCTACAAGTCAAAACGAGAGAGAGAGAGAGAGAGAGAGAGAGAGAGAGAGAGAGAGAGAGAGAGAGAGAGAGAGAGAGAGAGAGAGAGAGAGAGAGAGAGAGAGAGAGAGAGAGCAAATTTTTTGTTAGCTTTTTACGGCGCAATAAACGAAAGAATATTTCAATAAGCTTCTAATTCGAAAGAGAAGGTTAAGAGGACGAACAATCAAAACAGCAAGAGAACCCTAGAGACGTTATGCCAAGTCAGATAAGCTGGCATCATTCTGCGATCCTTAACAAAAGCTGAAAACAAAGAAACAGAGAAACAAACAGACAGACAAAGAAACAATTAAACAAACAAACAAACAAACGAGCGAACGGACGAACAAACGAATACACATTTCAAAAAAAAAAAAAAAAAGGATTGAACTAGTTGCTACGGAAAACCCTCACGTGTTTTGCGGTTTTACCTTAATTTACAATTACGTCCAGTTGGGTTGTAGGATTTTGCATGAATTTTTTTCAAAATTTAGCCCATGCTCCCCGACCTCAATCACACCACCACCACCATCACCATAAGGAGCTTACAAAATAATCCGTATTGGCCTTGCTATTATTTCTGCTCTTTCGTGTGACCACTTTTATGTTCCTCTTTTATGAGGGGAGTGAGAGAGGCGAGGGTGGCTGATTGGGTGTGTTGAGTGGGATGGGGTGGGGGTTAGGGATTGAGTAGGCGATAGGAGGCTGGAAGATGTGCAGGGGAGAGGATTGGGAGTGGGTATAGCTTTCAAATCTTAGTCTCACTGTCTGTACAGACTCCCTTTCCTTCTCTTTTTTTTTTGTCTCTGTTTGTCGCTCTTCCTTTCAGACGTTATTTGCGACTTCAGTTCTATCTGTCTGTCCCGCTCTCTGTTTATCTCTCCTTAAAAAGTAATTCGAAACATCGGCAAAAATCTAAGATGAGCCTCCCTCCCTTTCCAACATTTTTTTACCCCACGTCTGTCTCTATCCGTCACTCTGTCTGTCTGTCTGTCTGTCCCTCTCTCTGTTTTCTCTCCCCTAACCGCATGTAAAATATTTAATTCAAAACATCGGCAATAATGTAAGATGATTAATACATGTTGGTATTAAAGCTCAAGGCATATGCAAGCTCCATGCTTTTTTCTCTTTATTGTTTGCTATGTGGATCACAGTAACTGCTTAGACACAGCTAGGATATTTGGCAGAGCGCTGGGGTAATTTGGATACCCGCAGAATCCGATGAGGTGTTACGATAAAGAAACAGCATGAAGCCATCTGTGACCTGGCAGCTGGCATGATGAAGCACCAGACCTCCAACGTCCGAAATCTGAATTGAGTTGACAGCGCTTATTCTGTAAGGGAAAGGAAAGGGAAACAGATACATCAGAAGAAAGGTGGAGGGAGGACACCTGCAGCTGTAGGCCATAGTATGACGCGCCCTCGGCATAATCACGCCGCTGAGTGACAACCACGCACGATCTTGATTTTCAAGTGATGATCCCCATATCAAACCAAGACAGCCGTTCTCAGGTAGCTGGTTAGCAGATATTCCCAAAACCGTGAAACTCGGGTGGATATTCTGTACAGATCTGAAGACAAACAAAAATTGCTGCCACTTTAAGAAAAGGGAAAATCCCACGGGATTCTCTTCACCAACCTGACAGACGCGTACATCCATGAAATCAACACAAGACACAGATACGATGGCAAAATTCACAGGGTGTCAGGGAAAAATCTCAGAAAGGACAGAACTGCAGAAACTGGAAGACGAAGGCTACCTACCCATACTAGGTCGGCAAAGAACAAAGCAGCTGAATTTGGACAGAGACGAACAGAAGCACGCCTTGTGTGTCGGTAAATTATTACTTTCCAAACGTTATTCAGCTCAGCCAAGAATTCCTTACAGGAAAGATAGCTGCTACCCATTACTTACAGATACTTTTGAAGAACTCGTCATGCCTTAACGGTGAAGCAACATGCGGTAGCTGGGAGCACGACTGACACAGAACATCAAGCAGCATCTGGAGATGTGCACCATACGCTTGTTCACCATCTGGGCGCGTTTTATAAAGGGCGGGGACCAGCCGCTGACTGTTCTCAGGAAATGTTTCAGCTCAGTAACTGCACCGAGGTCAGCAATCATGCTTACTGTGTGAGTCGGTCGATTGACTCCCCTTGAATATTCTTAACAGTCGATGTTGTCTTCTGCTGTAGGGAAGTGTGGCATGTTATCCTGTACGGTGTTGTGTTGTGCTACGTTACGTTGCGTTGCATTATCATAAAAAGAAGCGGTGCACTCATAACTAAACGTAAACTTGTTTGTAGAGTGTGTTGAGCTCTTACCTTCCCCTTCTTGTTGTCATCGGGACATTGGATTAGCGTGTGGACATTGGTCACTCCGTGCTGTTAAATGATTTTTTTTTCTGTCCTGTGCACGTGTGTGTGTGTGTGTGTGTGTGTGTGTGTGTGTGTGTGGTGTGTGTGTGTGTGTGTGTGTGTGTGTGTGTGTGTGTGTGTGTGAGCGAAAGAGAGAGAGAGAGAGAGAGAGAGAGAGAGAGAGAGAGAGAGAGAGAGAGAGAGAGAGAGAGAGAGAGAGAGTTGTGATATGTCCTAACATCATGTTTTTTTCCCCTATCCTTCTAAATAGACACACAGATAGAGGCAGAGACGGAGAGACAGAGACACGCATACTGAAATGACTGTTGGAGAGAGAGAGAGAGAGAGAGAGAGAGAGAGAGAGAGAGAGAGAGAGAGAGAGAGAGAGACAGAGACAGAGAGAAGACAGACAGAGACAGGGAGACAGAGACAGAGAGACAAAGAGAGACAGAGACACAGGCAGACAGAGAGAGGGAGATGGAGAGAGACAGAGACAGAGAGACACAGAGAGAGCGACAGAAACAGAGAGAACTCAGAGCTCAGAAAACTTTCATTCGATCAAGGATTGAGATTTTAGGCAGAGCCTGCACTTATATCTGTCCTTGCTAAGCTAAATTATGCAATGAGATTTAAAAACAAAAAAAGGCACACATGGTTAAAGATTACATAATGCACACACATACCTACATGTACACCTATTTGTATGCGAAGGTTAAACAAAGCATGCATATATATGCAACGCTAAGATGCTGACAAATGAGAGAGAGAGACAGAGGTACACAGAGACAGGCAGACAGACAGACAGACAGAATACACAGACAGATACACAGATAGACAGACAG
>JADBJO010008992.1:45000-67500 GCA_016801955.1 Conus betulinus | reverse complement strand
CCAATACATATTCATGGCTGCATGTTTTCATATAAACGATTCAGAATAATGTTTCTAATACAATACCTACGATTGATCATTATTAAACAAAAATGGAAGAAAACAATGAAGAAGGCAAAACTACAATAAATATCACTTTTTTGATGTCGCATTATCATCTGTCTTCCTCACACATCATCTCATTGTTGTCTTATTTTGGTGTGTGTGTGTATGTGTGTATGTGTGTGTGTGTGTGTGCGTGCGTGCGTGCGTGCGTGCGTGCGTGTGTGTGTGTGTGTGCGTGCGTGCGTGCGTGCGTGCGTGCGTGCGTGTGTGTGTGTGTGTGTGTGTGTGTGTGTGTGTGTGTGTGTGTGTGCGCGCGCGCGCGCGCGCGCGCGTGTGTGTGCATGAGTGCGTATGTGTGTGTGTGTGTGCGTGTGTGTGTGTGTGTGTGTGTGTGTGTGTGTGTGTGTTGTGTGTGTGTGTCTTGTTCCCCTGCACCATTTCCCTGATGTCTGCCATGCTGTATTGCCTATTTTCATTGACACTATTCAAACTATAGTTTGAATGAGGATGCGCTGATAAATACCAAGCCGCAGACTTTGATTCTCCTCTGAGACCATATAACAAAAACTACACTATAAGCTCCTTTCATACCATACACCCGTGTCAACCTGGCCTAACAAGTTCAGATGCATAAAGTATTGGTCCCTGATATTTGAAGAACATTCTCAGGGATATTACATTTGAGCAACAGAATGCTAACGTTTCCATCCTCCCATTTAAACTCACACCACTCTCAAGTCTGAATAAGAGGATTAGAAGAAAGAAATAGAAACGCGTTCAGAAAATCCCACCTAAATCTTGGGATTCAAACTCAAGATCGATACAGTCCTCAGATTAAAAATAAACCACCACACCACAGACATCGTAGTTCTCTTGTTTATTTTTTTTTCATTCTGCGTGTTGTTTTAAACATCCTTTGGACTCTATGTGCAGACACTCGTCATTAGTCTGAGAGAGCAGGTGTGCTTCCCACAAGGCTTTCTGTGACATTGTCCTCCTTTTTGGATTCTTCTTGCTCTTGGATGTGGCTTAATTAGGCTATCCCAAACTTGGCGGCCATTTATGGCCTTCTGATTCATAGTGCACTCTGTCTTTGTGTCTTTGTTGTTTCTCGCTCACTGTTTTTCTTCCTTTATCTTTCTAATTTGTGCAATCTTTAGCACTGTCTGTCTGTCTGTTTATCTGTTTGTCTTTTTTGCTTTTTTTTTTTTTTTTGCTGTGTCCTTCCCTCGTATCTTTTTCAATACTCTCATTATGAGTGTGTGCATACAAATGTGTGTGTGTGTGTGTGTGTGTGTGTGTGTGTGTGTGTGTGTGTGTGTGTGTGCGCGCGCGCGCGCGCGCGCGCGTGTGCGTGCATTTGTGTGTGTTGTGTGTGTGTGTGTGTGTGTGTGTGTGTGTGTGTGTGTGTGTGTGTGTGTGTGTGTGTGTGTGTGTGAGCATGCGTGCATTCATTCATGCATGTGTGTATGTGTGTGTCAGTCTGTCTGTTTTCGACAGAGAGACATACACACATGCATTGATGAGAGACAGACAGCAGACAGACAGACAGACTGTTTCCACACTTTTCCTTCTCTATACTTCTCTGCCCCCCCCCCCCCCCCCCTCATACCACCCCCCCGCCCCCCCACCCCAGGTCCCCTTGCTTCTCTCTACCTTTTCTCTATATCTGATCCACACTCCCTAGTCCTTTCACTCTTTCAATCAATACGCAGCGCATCTGCCTCACAATCTTTCATGCGTGTAATTAGTCCTGTCTGAAGGCTGACGCCTGATACGGAAGTGGGCAGCTCTTTGCTCTGTCGATCAGTCGTAAAGCAAAGCTGAACGACAATTTAATTAGCTCTTTTAATAGGTCGCGTCAGTAATCATCCTCCCACCCCTCAACCCATCTTTCCTATCCCTACACGCAATGACTGCTAGCACAGCCAATCTCTCTCTCTCTCTCTCTCCTCCCCCTCTCGCTCTCTTCCTCTCCTCTCGTCTCTCGCTCTCTCTCCTCTCTCTCTCCTCTCCTCTCCTCCTCTCTCTCTCGGTCTCTCTCTATTCACTCTCTCTCTCTCTCTCATCTCCTTCCCCTCTCTCTCCCTCTCTCTCCTCCTTCTCTCTGCTCTCCCCTTGCTCTCTCTGTATCTTCTCCCACTCATCCACCAATACTCTCCTGTTCTCTTCTTGTCCTTTCCTGTATATCTAGTCTCGCTAAATGCTTTGTCATAACTCGTCGAATCTCTCCAGATGCCTGTCTCTGTATGTTACTTGTCCCACCATTGTTTTGATGCTATAGTAGTCCCCGAAGCAAAAAAAAAAAAAAAAAAAGGTTAACACAGGCTGTCTAACAAGGATAAACCACTTTTTGAATCTATAGTAGCGCAAAATTAACAAAATAGGACCTACACATGTTAAAATATCAGGAATAAGAGAGAAACATACTAACAATTAGAGGAGAGAGAGAGAGAGGAAGAGAAACAGAGGAGATTAGAGAGAGAGAGAGAGGAGAGAGAGAGAGAGGAAAAGTCTTTATAAATGGTTTCAGAAAATCGTTTGGTGTAGTTTGGGTCAAGCTAAAGGTGAACAGCAAGAGAGACAACAACTGAAACGCTCACAAACATTCTCTCTCTCGACCTCCCTCCTCCTCTCTCCCTCTTCTCTTCATCTCCTCTCATCTGCTCCTCGCATCTCCTCGCCCCTCGGTCCCTTGGTCTCCCGACTTATCTCTCCTCTCTCTCCATCTCTCTCACTCTCCTCTCTCCCTCTCTCGTCTCTCGACCTCTGCCACAAACCTGACATCTCGTCTCGTGTCCTGTTCAATCTCTGTCTCTCGCCCCTCTCTCTCCTGTTCTCTCTAGTCCTCTCTCGTGTGTGTGGCGTTCTCTCTCTCCAACATCTCCGATTCTCTCCTCCCTTCCTCCGTCCTCCCTCCATCTCTGCTGCGGCTGCTGACACTGATGTGTGTGTGTTTGGTAGTGTGTGTGTGTGTGTGTGGGTGTGTGTGTGTGTGTGTGTTGTGTGTGTGTGGTGTTGTGTGTGTTTGTAACAGACAGACAGACGGATAGGACAGACAGACAGCCACACAGACACACATGCAACACACTATGTCACGTCACAGACAGCCAGACCCTACGACCAGTCAGACAGCAGACAGAGGTAGATAGACAGTCAGTCAGGACAGACAGACAGACAGACAGACAGACAGACACCTCTCTTCTCTCCCTCCCTCCATCCCTCCCCCAATGTGATATGCATGCACGCGTGCATGTGTTTTTGTGTGTGTGTGTTTGTGTTAGTGTGCTGTGTGTGTTGTGTTGTACCATTTATGTGTTTGGTAACGATTATGTCATGACGCAAAACAAACCAAGAGATTTAGTCCGTCGATGAATGTGCACGTCGGTTTTTGGTCACACTCAACCTCACCTGACCATAAATCAGTTTTCGGAGGTTGCTTTCGTATTGAGCTCTGTGAGTTGTTTCACCTAGCTACTCTCAAGCCTCTCCAGCGCAGTGTGTCCTAGTTCCGCCGCATTTACCTCCCCTGTTGTGTTGTGGGTAAGGTGTGTTTTAACTTGTTTGCCACACCCTCTACAACAACCCTTTTTGTGCCACCTTACATTCCCTTTTCCTTTTTCCCCTCTCAACTCATCCTGTCTTTACCACTTCCCCTGTCCCACATTTTAATCACCTCGCTCTTTTCTGCGCTAACCCCCCCCCAACCCCACCCCACCCCTATTCCCCATCCACACAACCCTCCCCCCCGCCCCCAAAACCACCCCAGTGCCACCAAGATATTTTGTCCCCCCAAACTCACCCCAACCTACCATCCATCACCCTCCGAGACCCCCCCCCCCCTCAAACTCCCCCAGGCACACCCCCACACCCCACCCTTCCCATCCACCACCCTCAAAAACCACTATGTTATCAAGAATATTTTGTTTTATTTTTTGCTTTACTTCCATCACAGCTTCAGAGACTTCAGACTTCACACGGCACACCCTGTATTTACAAAGCATTGTTAAGTTGTCCCAGATTTCAGTCACTATGTCACAATGGTAGGGAGTCTGTGTGTGTGTGTGTGTGTGTGTGTGTGTGTGTGTGTGGTGTGTGTGTGTGTGTGTGTGTGTTCGTGCGCACACGCACGGCGCGCAAGGTAAGCATACGTGTGTGTGTGTGTGTGTGTGTGTGTGTGTGTGTGTGTGTGTGTGTGTGTGTGTGTGCGTTCCGAGTGAAGAGAACAGATTTAGACTACACACACACACACACACACACACACACACACACACACACTGGGAAATTTGGCATTGTCAAAGGAGATGGGTCCTCCATTAAGTAAACACAGCATTTTGGCTGCAAGTACACTTCAGTTTACATATGGGGTGGGGGGGGAGACAAACAATGACAGAGAGACAGAAAATGACAGACACACAGAGACAGAGAGACAGAGAGGGATAGAGCAGACAGAAACAGAGACAAAGACAGGGCAGACAGGCAGACCACACACAGACAGAGAGAGAGAGAGAGAGAGGAGGGGGGAGAGGAGGCCCGAGAGAGAGAGAGAGAGAGAGAGAGAGACAGACACCAGACAGACAGACAGACAGACAGACACAGAGACAGAGAGACAGACAGACTAATAGATATCATGTGTCTGTGTGTTGGAGTGTAAAATGTGAGAAAGAAAGAGACTGGAATGTCCTTTCTACAATCCACAGTTCATGTTCCTCATGGGTTTTTTTTTAATCGCAATATATTCTTTCTTTGCTTTCCGTTTTCAGTATTGATGGGTGACAAGAGTCTCTGCATCAAGAGGCACTGACAATAAGAAAAGAAGAAACACAGAGGAGAGGAGAGAGAGAGAGAGAGAGAGAGAGAGAGAGAGAGAGAGAGAGAGAGAGAGGACGAGAGAGAGGAGAGAGAGAGAGAGAGACAGAGAGAGACAGACAGACAGACAGACAGGACGACAGACAGAGACACAGAGAGAAATAATAGACACAGACAAACTTTTTTTTCAGCAACACAAACAAATCTTTTTTCAGCGACACAACAACAGAAATCTTAAGGTGCTGTGTTTGTCAGTTGGCCAGTGTGCCTTGAGAAAGGTTCAGATAAACCGAAGTATCGCCATTTGCATTTTCTCATGGGTGTGATGTGGCTTCTATTTTTCATCTTCCAGAAATTGAGACAGAGACCGAAACAGAGAGACAGAAACACAAAGAGACAGACAGATCGACAGACAAACAGACAGACAGAGACAGTCTAACAGAGGGCCAAGCAGAGAGAGAGAGAGAGAGAGAGAGAGAGAGAGAGAGAGGGAGGAGGGGAGGGAGAGGGAGAGAGAGAGAGAGAGAGAGAGAGTATCCATGTGTGCGCTGGAGAGTGAACATGAGACAGAGAGAGAATGGAACGCTCTTTCTACAACCCACGGTTCACGTCTCCCACGAGTTAAAACTGACTGAGAATACACTGTATACCCTATCAAGGAGAGAACGTTGAAATGCGTACAAATACTCGTCTTTGCCTCAGTAACTGTGTGAAAGCGCGCGAATTGCAGTCCTCACAATGAAGCTTAAGCTTCATTTCAACTTTCACAGTGAAGTTTAAGCTTCATTTCAAGGAAGGAGGAGGAGACACTGACAGGAAGCAGCGACTGTCTCCCTCAGGGGCAGTCAGTGTCTGTCAATGCTCAAGTTGGTGGATCAATTTGGAACTGAAGCGTGTTATAACCCCTGGCGGTGGCCTTCACTTCTGACACTCGTTTCATGTTCGGAATTAGGTGATTCTTGGTTCAAAGAAAAGTGAAAAAAAAGGAAAAGACGATTAACGTTTTAAGAGCATATTGGCTTGAGGGCATAGTCAGATCTTAAAAACAGGAATTCCTGAAGCAGAGTTTGTTTTGTTTTGTTTTGTTTTCCCCCTTACTAAAGCTGATTTGTGTTTGTATTCCTGCTTGGATTGTGCAGCTGTTTGTTTGTTCGTTTTTTTGTTTTGTTTTTCCTGTACCAATATGCGTAGCGGACCTAATCCCTGGAAAGAAAAGAAAGCAAAAAAGCCTAGTATGCTTTTTTTCAAGACTACGTACCTTTTCCCTGGTACTGTGACTTTGAACAAATCTGTCCTCAGTAGGTAGTGCTCTCCTTATGTTTGGTCGTCGGAAGAGATTACTGACGTACCACGTACCCCTAGTGTGACTGGAAGCAACACAAGTTCTTTCATAACAAGTGGTCTGACAGCATCCCATTTATATTTTTTTAGTGTCCTCTTAATCAGACTGATTGTGTCCTTTGATTTGGATTGCAACATGACACGTCTAGACGTGGCTGCATGGGGGGAAAGCAGACATGAAGGGCGTCACTTCAATCTAAATATAAGGGCGTGGAGCATGTGTTAACACACAAATATATACAGGAATGTAAATGATAAAGAAAATTCCATTAGACGTGGACAGACGTGGAGATTTTTGGGTGGCTCCTGATACTGTCTAAACAGTCGTGGTGGACAAACTCATGGTAGCAAATTCGCTTTTACAGATGACTTCATTGTGAGAATCATATCAATCAAATGTAATGAGAGAGAAAGAGAGCGAGAGCGAGAGAGAGAGAGAGAGAGAGAGAGAGAGAGAGAGAGAGAGAGAGAGAGAGAGAGAGGAGAGAGAGAGAGAGAGAGGAGAGAGACACACACACACAACACCCACACACACAACGCACACACACACACACCACACACACACACACACACACACACACACACACACACACACACACACACACACACACACACACACATCACCGCACACACGCACACACACACACACACACACACGCACACACACACACACAAACACACACACACAAAACACACACACACATACACATACGCACTCACGCACGCACTCATTACGTGTGACCAGAACACACACACACACACACACACACACACACCACACACACACACACACACACACACCACACACACACACACACACACACAAACACACGCGCGCGCACACGCGCGCGCACAGAGTCACAGAGAAACATTTGAACACACACTGAGAGAGAAAGAGAGATGAGAGAGAAGAGTTTATTTGCTGAGAGAGAGTTTACTTGAGACTTGAGAGAGAGACACACACACACACAGAGAGAGAGAGACCGACGAGAGAGACACAGAGAGCGCGCGACAGAGAGAGAGAGAGACAGAGAGAGAGAGAGAGAGAGAGAGAGAGAGAGACAGACAGACAGAGACAGACAGACAGACAGACAGACAGACAGACAGACAAACACACACAGATACAAACAGACAGACATACAGACAGACAGTCAGAGAGATAATTGCTCTGCACCTTCGATTTATCTGTTCTGTTCCCTTCTCCCACGGTCAGTCTAATTCGTTTTAGCCTTCGGGTTGAATCTTTTAACTTTTCTCCAGAATCTAGTGCTCTCTTTTTCTCTTCCTCCAAATAGGCTTTAAGTGTCTAGGGAAAAAACGTGCTTCAGACCTCTCCATCAATTCAGCCTTGCACTCCACAGATACGAAAGACGCTTCAGAGAAGTTACAATGGTCTGGAAGGAAATATCTAGCGTCAGACATTGCGTCGTTTTGGTGAGAAGGCGGTCAGAGACGGAAACGACCAAAGTCATTCAGATATTGATTGATTCAGAGAGAGAGAGAGAGAGAGAGAGAGAGAGAGAGAGAGAGAGAGAGAGAGAGGAGAGAGAGATAGAGAGAGAGATTTCATATATGGTGATACATTTCAATACAATATTCTTTGAAATGTTTGTTCTATATGAAATTAAAAGCATCTGATTCAAAGGGACAGATGGTACCCCCCCCCCCCCCCCAAAAAAAAAAAAAAAAAAAATAAATAAAATAAAATAAAATAATGATAAAGTATGTTTCAAGATGATATTAGAAGAGTGCTTATTTCATCTTCACTGGTTAGTTTATGAAAACCTTGGAGAGAGGTGCGGTGGGGGGGGGATGGGGGGCGTTCAAATGATTTCAAAGATCCTATTGTTTATTTATCATTATTGATGTTTTTACTTTTGAAGTGTATGAGGAGAAGGCTTGGAAGGGAGGAATTAAAATTCAGTTGAAAACTATCTCTATTCTTTGTACGCGTTGTTTGCATCTGAGCCAGCTGAAAATATACTGTAATAAACTTAGCCAGTTTGGGGTCAATAGCGTGTGGCTGTCTTACCATGGAAGAGAAAGGTACTTTTTATTTACACAGAAGTGACAATGAAAAAGACGCTGTTTGAAATTATTTACACATTTGAACATTGCACAGCTACTGGCGAGTTCTGATCTAAACATTGCAGGTGGATAGAATGAAGCAATAGCAAGAAAGAATTATGTAATAAGTTCATTTTCAATCGACGACCAGCCTTCTCCCGAGGTCAAGCAAGTGTGCTTTCCTCTACTCAGACACTTTCTTTCTCAGCATGTCATTCATTCATCACAAATGCAAAAATGCTCTCAACTGATTCATCAAACGCGAGAATGTTTCTCAAATTTCCTCACCAATACTGCAGGTGTCTGCATCTCTCGAGCCTGGTTGATGCTAGAATATATTATGAACATAAGGGTAGAATACAACCTCGGCATGTAGCCTCAGACCAAAATGGAAATCCATTTAACATCATTTCCGTCACGCTCAGCTTGCATCGATCCCCACTGAAAAGTCTCAAATTATATGGCCCTGCTCGCTCTCTCATTGTGCCCTCAGATTTGATTGTCTCTTTCAGTGTATGAATTTATGTAGTCACTCGTTTGATGGTCATTCTGGTGCTCTCAGGTAGGAGAGCTCAGTGACTCTGTGGCTCTGCAACTAACAATCATTGTCGTCTATTGGGGGCATAGCAGGTGATATCTCATGCACGTTGAATCAGAATAGATACCCCTGAACACCGTAGAGTCGGCAGAAGTGCAGTGTCTCCTCCGGCGGGCTTCATTCCGACCACGTGACATTGATTGTTTCCTGTGAATAGCTGTACCAAGACTGTGGCAGGATGGTATAGACTGGTGCTGAGAACAACGGGTGAGAATGACCGGCTCAAGTGGGATACCACTGGGGGCACAGAAGTTGGAATAGCGCGCGCGCGCACGCACGCACACACACACACACACACACACACACACACACACACACACACACACACACACACACACACACACACACACACACACACACACACACAAGTTACTCTTCTCAAGGCAACAATGCTAAGTTCACACATTAACTGTAATATCTCGAGGATATCCTCCAAAGTTCTGGGGGGGCATGTTTTTTTTTTTTTAAATTTGAAACTGGGTGTCGGAGCACGTGTGTGTATGTGCATGTGTGTGTGTGTGTGTGTGTGTGTGTGTGTGTGTGTGTGTGTGTGTGTGTGTGTGTGTGTGTGTGTGTGAGAGAGAGAGAGAGAGAGAGAGAGAGAGAGAGAGAGAGAGAGTCTCTGTGTCTTTGTGTGTATGTGAATGTGTGTCCCTGATCCTCTCTATGTTTATTTGTCCCTTCAAGAGGATAAAGACAGCTATGAGGAAATCATAATCATCTTTCGGACAATTATTCATCCAAATATAACCGGCCAATTATTTAATTGTAGAAATAAATGGGTCATGTCGAAGAGTCAGAGATGTCTAGACCCTTCTCTTCTCTTTTCCACCCAGCTATGTCTCCATCTTCAAGGACATCATTGTCTGGGTAGAACTGGAGGGCGATGAAAATCAGGAATAGGGACGGAAAGGAATTGCATGCTTCTTTACTCATCTGTCTAAATTCCTAGAAAGAGACGATGGAAAGGTTCACAGCTGGTATGGCCATGATGGGGCTTGGTCCACCTTCTTCGACCAGCGTTTATCTGCTTGGTGGTCGCTACCTTTTACTCCTCCTACCGTCACCCAGGCCCTTCCAGATCAACTATCTGTCCAACCGCTCCTTTTTCTGTCACCGCCTCCCATACGTACACGCCGTAACAGCCATCCTTGTCTCCTTTTTTTCCAGACTCTGTGAGTTTGGTGTGTACTGACTGCAGTCATTGCCAGCTTTCCATCCACCGTTCCAACCCTCTCCCTCGTCTGTCCACAGTTCCATTTCTTTCTTTCACCTCACGCATAAATGCTTCCCATCATTCAAGTGTGCTTGGGTTAGCCCCCCCCCCCCCCCCCACACCTCCCTCACCACACGCTTCCTGTACCAGCCCACCTACTGTTTGAATATTTGTGACCTGTTGTATCTGCATTGCATCTTGCAGCCTTCAGTTTTATAGCAAATGTAGCTGAAACTGACTTGGCCAGGACATGTATTCAGTTGTGCCAGTTTTTGTACTATGATCTATACATTTGTTAATAACAGGTATGGGAGTGCATGCATATGCCTAGAAGCTGATGCCTGTTGGTTGATAAACAAATAAAGATTATCATTACACAGAAGCAGCCGCAATACACGTATGGGAAGTTTCTCTCACAGACAGAACATGCAGAGATGATCGCCAAGAGGAGAAAATGGAATTCCCCTCCGGCTCCCTAGCACATAGATACACACAGGCAGCATATATCAGGAACTTAAGAATGAAAGGAAATGGACAGGAACTTCCTCTTACACGTGGAGCATTGTCAGATACCCAGAAAAAAACAGTGCAGGTGGGTGTGAACTTCTCTTGCACACTGCACAAAGAGGAGAACGTAGCAGGAAGTGAGATAAGTGGGGTGGCACTTACAAGGCAGTGCAGCAGAAACAAGGAGGCTGATGAGACTGTTCCTTCATAGAAGGCAGATGTGAGGAAGCTCAGCAGGCAGTGGGAGACTAATGGACATTTTCCGTTAAAAAAGCACATGAATGGAAACTCATTCAAGCATTAGAGGTGAGAGGCTTCAGCAAGATCCTTGGCATCTCGCACAGAGAGCACGTTACCAACTAGAGGTGTAGACCAGAGCACGGCACGCCATTGACTATACGAAGAACTGTTGTGCACAGTAACGGAAAAATGAAATGGTATGGTCATGGATCAAGATCAATAGGACTTGCCAAAACCGTTTTCCAAGGAACAGCACAAGGAGGCAGGAGTGGAAGACAGAAAGATATGGGAGAGCAACATCAGTGTATGGAACAGCCTCACTCTCAGCAACTGCCTGAGAGCGTCTGAGAACCGGGAAGACTGGAGAAAGCCGGTTGTGAAGTTCCCTGTGGCGCCCCAAAGGTCTTCGAGACTCTTTGATAGATTCGATATGGACGCTCACCAGGAAGTGGAATGTTGAAGGGAAATGTCCATTACAGAAGGCATACTGGAAGGAAGCACAACAGGAACAGGGAGTTTGGCAGGGATTTTCCGTCATGGAAGGCACGTGTATGGTAGCCTGGCAGAAGGTGGTAGATTTATTGAATGTTCCTTTGTAAAAGGCACGTGCAAAGATGCTTAGCTGGAAGTGAAAGGATGCTGTGAGTTTTCCGTTACAGAACGTGTATGCGAGGAAGCTCAGCATCAATGAGGCAGATGCCAAAGGAAAGTCCCCCTCCTGGAAATGTTGGTGGTGCAAGCGGCAACAAGACTTTCAGATATGAATTGATGTTTTCGTTTTTCACAGAATGTGTCATTTCTTGCAGAAAATGTGCGTGAATATACCTATTTAGCTAAGAAAGCACATTGACAGACTAGGTCACACATAAACGAACACTCATATGCTACCCCTTCCCTACCACACACACACACACACACACACACACACACACACACACACACGCACGCACGCGCGCGCGCGCGCACACACACACACACACACACACACACACACACACACACACACACACACACACACACACACACACACACATACATACACACAGACACACACGCACACACAGACACACACACACACACACACACACACACACACACACACACACACACACACACACACACACACACACACACACACACACACACACACACGAATGCATGCTTGCATGCAAGCACTCACGTACGCACTGGTGCGCGATCATGTATTCACAAAAGCATGAAAGCATATGCAGGGACCACAACACATATTCGTTTACCGCTTCATGTTTATATTCATATGCACGATTTTGTATATATTATGAGGTTCGGATGAGGAATTTGCACAGGCCCTCGATGCCAGGCGCCTGAAACTCAACCTGCCACGAGCAAACGAGACTGAAGATTGGGAGAAACTGGATGCAAAAATCGTCCAAAGACTCGATGCACTGATAGGGAAAAGCACCCTGGAACACAAACTAGCCACATATGGGGACATTGTGTATGCCACATGTAGAGACGCCTTTGGAGCAAAACTACCCAAAGAGAAAACACCTCCAAAGAAATCCAGACGCCAAGAAGAGATGGACAAGATCAGGGTCCAAAAGAAAAACCTAAAGAAGCAAATGAAGACTGCTCTGCCAGCTGAAAAACAAGGCTTGGAAAACCTCTGGGAAGACCTGAAAGCAAAACACAGCGCCCTCAGCAAAGCGCGGAATCTGCGAGGAAGAGGAAAAGCAAAAAGAAGAAGACACAAGAGCGTTTTCTTCAGAGACCCCTTCCAGTTTGCCAGAACTCTGTTTGAGCAGCCAAAATCTGGGACCCTAAGTGTGGACAAAGGAGTTCTTGAGCAGCATCTGAGAAAAACATACTCTGACTCACAGAGCAAAGCACCACTCGACATTCAAGGTCTGGTGTGGCCAACCAACCCTGAGGAACAGTTCAATGACAAGCCTCCAACGTTGACGGAAATCAAGAAGGTGGTCGACAAAGCCAGAGCCAAATCAGCACCAGGGCCAAACGGAATACCTTACCAGCTGTACAAGAAATGTCCCAAGGTGCTGGAGTGGCTCCACAGGCTGCTGCGATCAGCTTGGAGAAATCAGAAGATCAGCGGCCAGTGGATGATGGCAGATGGTGTGTACATCCCCAAAGAGCAAAACTCAGTGACATCAGCCAGTTCAGGCCAATATCACTACTGAACGTCGAAGGGAAAATCTTCTTCTCTGTCATGGCAGCAAGGCTGACCAAGTACCTCATGGAAAATAAGTACTTGGATGTGTCAGTCCAGAAAGGTGGCATTCCAGGCGTGGCTGGCTGTGTAGAACACACCACAATGATCTGGGACGCAATCCAAAGAGCAAAAACAGAAAAAGAGAGACCTGGACGTAGTGTGGCTCGACCTGGCAAACGTATATGGATCTGTACCCCATGAGATGATACAGTTGGCTCTTAAGATGTACCATGTGCCAAAGAACATCCGCGACATGCTCAAGAAGTACTTCAATGGCTTCTCAATGCGGTTCTCTACCAAGGAGTACACAACAGATTGGATCAACTTGGAAGTTGGCATTGCAATGGGCTGTGCAATTTCCCCAATACTGTTCGTGTTGGCAATGGAAGTCATCTTGAAAGCGGCAACAAGCAACGCAAGACAAACAGACCTTGGCGATGGATACAAGATGCCCCCTCTCAAGGCCTTCATGGATGACACTACAGTGATTTCATCCAGAGAAGACGAGACACGTCACGTGCTGGAGAGGTGGACGATATAGTTGCCTCATCCAGAATGAAGTTCAAGCCAAAGAAATCACGGAGTCTCTCACTGAGGAAAGGAAAAAAGTGGCCGAATCTGTGGTCTTCAGTGTTGCCAACCAGACCATTCCAACAGTAACAGAAGAGCCAGTCAAGAGCCTTGGAAGATGGTATGATGATACGCTGAAAGACACACAAAGAGCAAAAGAAACCAAACAGATGTCGGAAGCAGGCTTGGAAACCATTGACCAGTGTGGGCTCCCTGGCAAATACAAGGTCTGGTGTCTGCAGTTCATGCTGATACCAAAGCTCCTATGGCCTCTGATGATATACGACATCTGCACCAGCATAGTGGAGGCAATGGAATCCAAAATCAACAAGTTCACAAGGAAATGGCTTGGTGTCCCACCCTGTCTGACTGACATAGCGCTATACTGTCGCCAAGCAAAGCTGAAACTACCACTGAAATCCATCCTGGAGGAATATAAAGCAGGGAAGATCAGACTTCAAAGCATGCTGGATGACTCAGGAGACAAGGTGGTGAAAGCAATCAAGCCCCAGCTGAAGACAGGCAGAAAATGGAAAGTTCAAGAGGCGATGGATTCTGCAAAAGAAAGTCTCAAGATCAGAGAAATAACAGGACACACACAGACCAACAGACAAGGACTGGGGGTGACCAAAACTGAATGGTGGTCAAAGGCCAAAGGAAAAGCCAAAAGAGACATGATGATTCAGGAGATGAGAAAAGAAGAAGACCAACAAAGACTCAAAAAGCAGTCCCACAGCAGAGCCAGCAAAGGGGGCAATGGACAACGTGGGAGAATGCACTCCAAAGAAGTCTCACTTGGAATGACATTTGGCACATGGCCCCTCTCAGGATCAGCTTCATTCTCAGATCTGCATATGACCTTCTGCCTTCAAATGCAAACCTGGTGAAGTGGGGAAAAACAGACGATCCTTCATGCCCCCTTTGCCATGAAAAAAAAAACAGTGGAGCATGTCCTAAGCTCATGTAAAGTAGCCCTGGCTCAAGGAAGGTACACATGGAGGCACAACCAAGTGCTCAAAGAGATTGTACAAGTAGTCTGGGCTAGTACCAACACCACAAAAGGGAAAAATCAGGACTCCAAAAAGCACCCGCAATATTCTTCACGGCAGGAGCAGCGAATCATGGCCAAGAACAACAGTGCCACTCGGAACATGCAGGCAGAGTCTGCTGGACGGGGGCAGATGACTGGGAGTGCACAGCAGACCTCCCAGAATGGAATAGTCACCCAGAGATTATCAGCAAGAGTGGCATGAGACCAGACATAGTATTACACTCTCAGTCAACCAAGCAGCTGATCATGATCGAGCTCACGGTGCCATATGAGAACAGAATGGAGGCAGCTCAGATCTACAAGACTGAAAAGTATGCTGATCTGGCAAACAGCCTGAGGAGAGAAGGCTATCAGGTCAAAGTCCTCACTGCAGAAATTGGAGCTAGGGGGTTTGTGGGAACGTCTGCATACAGCCTCATGAAACAGCTCTCAGTTGCAGGGAGGGAAAAAAACCAAAGCCCTGAAAGCAATGGCAGAAGCGGCAGAGAGGTGTTCAAGTTGGATCTGGTCAAGGAGGAACAAAAGTGAACTTCATAAGGCTTAACTTTCCTACAAATATCAGGCGTTCCTGTGGCTCAGTGGTTAGTGCGCGAGTCATTAAGTGGAAATGAGCATGTCCAGAAGGGCATGGGTTCGAATCCCAGTCATGGCTCATCCCAAGATGAGGAAAAAAAAAAAGGGGCAGCAGAGGGACATCCGGAGTCATGAACCGGGTGTGGCCCAACCCCCCTAGAGTGTCAGGAGATAAGGGCCGAAACACTCGCTTGAAGGGGGCTTCTCTTCTGAGGACTCTCTGCTGCCACGCTCTCCACGAGTTTCTTTCTACTGGTATTATTTATATATAAAAAAATCATTGATCATTATAGATTTTGAAAAAGCAAAAGAAGAAATAAGCTACGACAAATACACATGAAATTTGATGTGTGTTTATCATATGCCTTCCCTGTTCGTCGTCTCTTGGGGTTTTTTTTTTTTCGCCCCCACGCATTTGTGTGTATGTATGTATGTGTGTGTGTGTGTGTGTGTGTGTGTGTGTGTGTGTGTGTGTGTGTGTGTGTGTGTGTACGTGCGTGCGTACATGCGAGTGTGTGTGTGTGTGTGTGTGTGTGTGTGTGTGTGTGTGTGTGTGTGTGTGTATGTGTGTGTGTGTGTGTGTGTGAGTGTGTGGTGTGTGTGTGTGTGTGTGTGTGTGTGTGTGTGTACGTGCGTGCGTACATGCGAGTGTGTGTGTGTGTGTGTGTGTGTGTGTGTGTGTGGTGTGTGTGTGTGTGTGTGTGTGTGTGTTGTTAAAGAGAGCATGTGAGTGAGTGGGAGAGAGAGAGAGAGAGATTGTCTCACTCGAGATAGAGAGAGAGAGAGAGAGAGAGAGAGCTCTGTTTCTGAGAGTCGGTAGAGAGTCTGAGTTACTCTCTGTCTCTCTCCCTCACTCTCTCCTCTCTCTCTCTCTCTCTCTTCCTCCTCTCTCTCTTCTTTCCCTCTCTCCCCCCCTCTCTCCTCTCTGTCTCTGTTTATCTGTCTGTCCTGTCTGTCTGTCCCTCTGTCTGTCTGTCTGTCTCTCTCTGTCTCTCCTCTCTCTCTCTCTCTCTCTCTCTCTCCCCTCCCTCTCCTCTCCTCCCTCTCCATACCTCTCTCCACTCCGGTCTCTCTCTCTCTCGTCGCCTCTCTCTCTCTCTCTCTCTCCTCGCTGCTTTACAAGCCCCAGTCCTTTCACTCTTTCAATCAAAAAGCGCATCAGCCTCATAATCGTTCATGCATATAATGAGTCCTGTCTGTGGAATGACGCCTGAGAGGAAAGCGGAAAGCTCTTTACTCTGTAGATCATTTGTAGAAACAGAGGTGAACGACAATCCAATTAGCTCTTTTTATAAGTCAAGTCAGAAGTCATCCTTCTCCTTCTAGCCTTCTCCCATACCTCTTTCCCATCTTTTCCTAACCCGCCCCGCGGTGCTTAAATTAAGGAGCATATACACTGACTGTTGGCACATCCACTCCTTTTACACTCTCATTCCCGTGCATCTGTTTTACGTGTTCACCCATTCACAAGTATCTCCTATTTCCCTGATTCGAATACGCCGGTCTACGTTGTTGATGGTAGTCCCTTAGTTGCCCCCTTTGCTAGCAAGAGTAGCATGAAACAAACAAACAAAAAGTCATCAAAGCTAATGTTAGTAAGTGCATTTGTGTTTTTAAGAAAATGAGACCTACCCATTAAAATAAAAGTTATAACAAAAAATACAACAGAGAGAGAGAGAGAGAGAGAGAGAGAGAGAGAGAGAGAGAGAGAGAGAGAGAGAGGAGAGAGAGAGAGAGAGGAGGAGGAGGAGGAGGAGGAGAGAGAAGTCCAGAAACCCTCAAGGCTCGGAGTATTGCTGACACGTTCACAGGTATTTAACAAAACCTGGTGCATTCCGTTGTTATGAATACTTTAGATATCTCTCTGTATTGTTGCATCAAGCTGAGATGAACAAACAAGTAGACACATTGAACAACTGAAAGTACAAGGGACACACACACACACACACACACACACACACACACACACACACACACACACACACACACACACACACACACACACACACACACACACACACAGGCTCACTCACTCACTACTCACTCACTTTACTTACTGACTGACTGACTCACGCACTCACGCACTCACTAACTCACTTACTCACTTACTCATGACTGACTGACTGACTGACTGACCGACTCACACTCACTCACGAGAGAGGTTAAAGCTGTGGGCTATGTGGTCACATCTCAAAAGCCCAAACCCATCTTCTATTTGTTATAGATAGTGACAATTTACTTCCCTTATAACAGGGACATCTGGCTCTGGTCAGGCGACAGAGGGAAGCATAACAAAAAGAAAGAGATTCTTAGGAAGCAAGGACTGTCTCCCTGGAGGCAGTGTCTGTGAATTCAAGCTTTTTGGTCAACTTGGAATTGAAGCGTGTCATTACTCAGGCGGTCCTTGCTTCCAATTCTCGTTTTTAGGTTTGGGATTCGTGGATTTCTGGTGGAGAATAGTACACATAAGCGTGAGAGAATAAACTCAATAGCACATCATGTTAATGCAAACAGAACAGAAACGTATTGTAGCATACAATCCTCAAAATATGTGTTAAATGACGATACATTATTCTGTTACGTTTAGTAGAATACAATAAAATACAATACAAACGAAAGCAGGCACTTCAAGGAAAACCAAGATGTTGGTAATTAAATCTTGTTCGTAAAATTGCAACGTAGAAACAGTACGTATTCGTATCCAAAAGATATGTTTCTTTTTCAACAATAGGTTTAAAAACCTCTATAACTTTTTGCATTTTGAGAGAGAGAGAGAGAGAGAGAGAGAGAGAGAGAGAGAGAGAGAGAGAGAGAGAGAGAGAGAGAGAGAGAGAGAGAGAGAGAGAGAGAGAGAGAGACAAAATGACAAAATTTTAATGAGTCAGGCCCTCCTGCCCATGTCAAGGGGAGGGGGGGTACAAAGGGAAGTCATGTCAGGATAGTACATTGAAAATGAATATGATTAACATCCATACTAACCTATAGACGAAATAGCAAGATTACGGATTTTAAATGCATCAGCTAGATATGCTGCCAGTCTGCACATACATTTAGTGTCACACATCAATAACGATAACCTGAAAGAAGAAGGGTAATTGTAATAATTACAGGGAATGTATTTGAGAGAGAGAGAGAGAGAGAGAGAGAGAGAGAGAGAGAGAGAGAGAGAGAGAGAGAGAGAGAGAGAGAGAGAGAGATTGTGCATGCCGAAGAGTGCAAACATAAAACAGAGAGACTGGAATGCCCCCGAATCTCTCCCACAAGCTAAAGTAACTGAGAATGTTCTCTTCACTCTACTGAACAGAAAACTCCGTAACAATACTTAGTGGAGATGACTTCTCTTTGCATCAGTAACAGTGTAAAAAATATCGAACTTCAGGGCTTTGTCGGCCCATGCAATGAAGCTTAACAAAGAAGGACGAAACGCTGACAGGAAACAACGACTGTCTCCCCCAGGGCCGAGTCTGTCAATGTTCAAGTTGATGGGTCATTTTGGAACTGGAGCGTGTTATGACTCCGGGCACTCGGTTCTGAAACTCGTTTCATGTTCGGGAGTCGGTGATTCTTTGACATTCATAAAAAAAGAAAAGTAATGGACGTCAGCTTCAGAGCGTAGTCAGAAGAGAACAGAATGAAGAGAAGACGTGTCTTGATTAAACATGTGTATGGTCCATAGACTTTTTCTTCAGTGCACACCACTATAGTTAGCTGAACCATGTGTGCGATTTAAAGAGATATTCCTCCTCCTTTCTTCTTCTTTTGTTTATCCCCCCCCACTCCCTCTCTCTCTCTCTCTCCTCTCTCTCTCTCTCTCGCTCTCTCTCTCTCTCTCTCTCTCTCTCTCTCTCTCTCTGTGTGTGTGTGTGTGTGTGTGTGTGTGTGTGTGTGTGTGTGTGTGTGTGTGTGTGTGTGTGTTTGTTTAACTAGTCTGCATTCTCATGGACCAGTTTACCTTTCCTCTGGCTGTGTAACATATATGAAATTCACCTTTAGGTCTACTGTATATCGCTAGTGTGACTCTGAGACAAAACAAAGTGTCTTATGATAGGTGGTCTGATGATCTCCTGATGTCGTTTACATTATCCCCTAAATCGGATTAATCGTCCCACTGGACTGGATTGCAATGGGGCGTACTTGTACGTGACTTTGAGTGGGGTAAGCAGACACGAATGGCATTAATGTATTCCGATCAGAAGGTCGTAGTAGCTACATGTTAACATGAAGTGTGAAGCAGATGATGAGAAAAGTCGATTAAAGGTGTGCATATGAAGCACTTTTTGGTTGGCCCCCTAAAACTGACGAGGCAAGTATCATAAACACATTGAAGGTAGCGAATTTGCTTTTACAAATGACCTCACTGCATTGCACATACCAACGAAAATGTTTGCTATCCTGAAAGATGAAGCTAACTTTTTGTATTCGTTACATCGGCCAGTTTAGATGGTGTCCTAAAACATGAAAATCATGTCTAATGTTTAATACCATGGTTTAATCCAAAAGTGAAAAAAATGAGTAGAGTTTATTACGATAACTGGATGTCGTGGTTTAACCCCATGGGAAGCCTACAGACATTAACTTGTATGCACGTCTGAGGCCAGTTTCAAATGCTAACAACACAGCTACAGATGAACGCACGCATGCACGCCACGCACGCACGCACACACACACGCACACACACACACACACACACACACACACACACACACACACACACACACCACACACACACACACACACACACACACACACACACATAACGCGCGCGCGCACGCGCGCACACGCGCGCGCGCACACACACACACACACACACACACACACACACACACACACACACACACACACAAGAACGTGCATACAGTATCCATGCACAATTCTCTCTCTCTCTCTCTCTCTCTCTCTCCTCTCTCTCTCTCTCTCTCTCTCTCTCTCCTCCTCTCTCTCTCTCTCTCTCTCTCTCTCTCTCTCTCTCTCTCTCTCTCTCTCTCTCTCTCTCTCTCTCTCTCGCTCTCTCTCTCTCTCTCTCTCTCTCTCTCTCCCTACTCTGAATTGTATTAATCCCCTCCAGCCACTCTCACAATCAGTTTGTGCCTGTGTTTATCTGTCTGTCTGGTCTGTACTACTGTCTGGTCTGTCTGTCTGTCTCTCTGTCTGACTGTCTCTCTTCTTCTTCTTCTTCTTGTTCTTCTTCTTCTTCTTCTTCTTCTTCTTCTTTCTTCTTCTTCTTCTTCTTCTTCTTTCTTCTTCTCTCTCTTCCCCCTCCACCTCCTCCTCCTTCTTCTTGTTCTTCTTCTTCTTCTGGCATTTTGTCAGTTATCATAGCTCTATCATGCTGAAATACAGAAATCTGAGATGAGATCATTATCAGATGTGTTGTCCAGTATCTTTATAGATCCAGCCCTGCCGGAAAAAGCCAAAGAGAGAGAGAGAGAGAGAGGAGAGAGAGAGAGAGAGAGAGAGAGAGAGAGAGAGAGAGAGAGAGAGAGAAATTGAGAGAGAGAGAGAGAGAGAGTGAGAGAGAGAGAGAGAGGGGCAGAAAAACCGTATGTAGTTTTGCTGGATTGGAATCATCAGCGTGAGGATTATGATGGCGATAGCATGTGGAATATAGGAGAGAAAAACACACATGCGGGGAAAAAAAAACAAAGAAAAAGAAGAGCAAAGAAAACAAAAGTGCTGAAATGAGGGAACACAAAATGAAAAATGAAAGAGAAAAAAAAAACAGGGGAGGGGGGGGGGGGGGGGCTACGCGGGGGGGGGAGTGGGGGGGGGGGGGGGGGGGGGGGGGGGGGGGGTGGGGGGGGGGGGGCGGGCGTAAAATGACAGAGGACAGGACGAACAAATGGATATTTCTACATGAACTGTTGCCACCGAGAGAACAACAGCCTAATCAGTACATACGCATGGAAGGACCATGGTCGCCAGCATGAAAACTATCCCAGAAAGAGACAGAATGATGCTAAGAGAGAGAGAGATATGAGAGAGAGAGAGAGAAGAAGAGAGAGAGAGAGATCGAGAAGAGAGAGAGAGAGAGGAGAGAGAAGAGGGGTGGGAGGGGAAAGAGACAAAAAAGCTAAGCAGATAGGAGGGGAGGGAGCTATAACAAAAGAAAATCAGAGGGGAAAGACAATAGGTACGAAACAAAGAGAAAGCAAAGAAAGAGAGAAAAGCAGAAAAAAACAAACAAAAAAACAACAACAAACAACAAAAAATTATATCGTAATTCAAATGAACCCGGAATTGTATCTTATCAGGGCAGGATATGCAGACATGTATGGAACGGAAACTGATGTAAGCTGCAAGTCCATTGGAATGAACGAAGGGTGTTGCCATCATGTTTTGTAAGTTCGGATTATCATTGCTGGCTTCTTAGAGGGGCCTTTGGCAAGACATTGAACACGCTTGCCGTTTTTAAGATCGACTCTTGTCTCATGCTTCTCAGGCTGATCGGTCTAACGAAGCTGAGAGAGAGAGAAGGTGAGTGAGAGAGAGAGAGAGAGAGGAGAGAGAGAGAGAGAGAGACAGAGAGATAGAGAGAGAGAGAGAGAGATAGAGAGATAGAGAGAGATCAGCAAAATAAGCCCTGTTGGTAAGGGGGTTACAGAGAGAGAGAGAGAGACGAGAGAGAGAGAGAGAGAGAGAGAGAGATAGAGAGAGAGAGAATGAGAGAAAGGGAGACAGAGAGAGAGAGACAGAGAGAGAGAGACAAAACAAAGACAGACAGACAAACAGACAGACATAGAGAGAGAGAGAGAGAGAGAGAGAGATAGAGAGAGAGATGGCACACACACACACACACAACACACACACACACACACACACACACACACACACACACACACACACACACACACACACACACACACACACACAGATGCATACACACACAAACCAATGTAAACATAGATTCATACAGCAAGACAGACACGCATTGTGTGCGCGTGCGTGCGTGCGTGCGTGCGTGCGTGCGTGCGTGCGTGCGTGCGTGTGTGTGTGTGTGTGTGTGTGTTGTGTGTGTGTGTGTGTACGTGCGTGCGTAGGTGCGTGCGTGTGTGTGTGTGTGTTGTGTGTGTGTGTGTGTGTGTGTTGTGTGTGTGTGTGTGTGTGTGGTGTGTGTGTGTGTGTGTGTGTGTGTTCTCTCTCTGTGAGTGTCTCTCTCTTCTCTCTCTCTCTCTCTCTCTCTCTCCTCTCTCTCTCTCTCTCTCTCTCTCTCTCTCTCTCTCTTCTTCTTTTTCTTCTTTTCTGTCAGTTAACATTACGTCTAGCGCAGTTTGAAG
>JADBJO010008992.1:22500-37500 GCA_016801955.1 Conus betulinus | reverse complement strand
TGCTTGGACAGCTATGTTTCCAAATTCAAAACAAACGATGTTTTTCAGTCATGTCATTCAGATACAACACTGGTCAACACAGAGCTGACATTTCCGATCAAGGTGCAGTGTTTTGGGAATTGTGTGGAATGTTAACCCACAACAAACGGCGTAAACACTCTTGACAGCTGTATTGAATTTCATTGCATTGTACTGTATTGTAAGGCATAGCATTACGTCTTTGCATTGTCATGTCTGTCTGTCTGTTTGTCTATCTGTATCTCTCCCTCTCTCTCCCCTCCCTCCCTCCCTCCCTCCATTCGTAAATGTTTGTGTTATAAAGAACCACAATGGAACGGCGGAAACAGTCACGGCAAGTGTATTGCGTTGCATTGCGGGTACATTGCATTGCAATGCATTGCATTGTATGCTATCGTTTTACAGTGTTATGTTGCATCTTATCGTATTGCATTATACTGCATTACATCACGTTACATTGCACTTTATCGGTACTGTGCTGTTTTGTTATACTACATTGTGTTACATTGCATTGCGTTGTGCTATTTTCATTCTGTTCCATGGCATTATCGTGTATTGCATTGCACTGCATTTTGTGTGTTGCATTGTGTATTGTCGTATTGTATTGCGTAGCTTCGACGTCCTAAGATATCTTTCTATGAAGAGGTCTGGTTTCTCCTACAGGAGGTTGAATCCCCCTAAAGAATGTTGCTTTTTCTTGTCTTTGTTGATGTTGCTGTGATTGTTGTTGTTTTGGTTGGTAGTGGTGGTGGTTGCCGTTGTGTGTTGTTGTTGTTGTTGTTGTTGTTGTTGTTGTTGTTGTCTGTATGTCTGTCTGTCTGTGGAAAATTCCTGCTTACCCCGTCAGATTGAATGTTTTTTCTTGGAGAATATAGCAATGGGCAACTTCCTTTGCCGCCGTTTTTTTTTTTTATCGCGCCTGTTAAATGCATGCAGAATACGGAACCTTTGTTTACTGCCTCACCCAAAAGACTTACCTCATCACCACATTGGTAAATGGTGGGGACAAGGTGCACTGATAGGAGATGAAGATTAGAAGGGAGGAGGGAGAAAAAGGACAACATATCACAGAAGCTGGTAGCCCAAACAGACCATACCTCACAACAACCATCACAAAACTCGACTGAAAGAGACTGCAGGGCTACTGGGAATGGGCCAGAGTAAAACTGAGCCTACACTTGTCTTTTTCTTCGAGTTCATGGTGACACACAGGAGAGACAGACCAGAATGTACAACACAAAAGATGCCCATGCATGGCTCCCCCTTTTTTTTTTCCCCTGCTGCCCGCCATCTGGAGAGTTTTGTTTCGTGCAAACGTTTATTATTTGTGACGGGTAGTCCTGAAAAAAGGGACGCTTGACAAACACACACACACAACAACCAACAACAACAACAACAACAACAACAAACAACGAACAACGACGCCGACGACGACGAAGACGACGACGACGACGACCGACAACCAACAACAACAACAACAACAACAACAAAAGCCTATTTGTCTCTTTTGTTATTGTGCATTCGATACGATCAGTATGCTCTCTTTTGTGAGCTTATTTATGGTCTGGCTAGCCGTCCAAAATGTTAACTGCTGAGTCTAGATTTCAGGTAAAAAAAAGGGCAGGAGGGAATACAAAAAGCTGAGCACAGATGATTATAGATGTTTATCCATTTTCTTTTGCTCTGCTCCAATCCATTTCAGGTATGGCAAAGTCAGCAAAGTCCGGCGGTTCTTAACGTACAATATTTTGAAAAACTCTCTCTCTCTCTCTCTCTCTCTCTCGCTCTCTCTCGATCCTACTCTCTCATCTCTCCTCTCTGTGGCTCTCTCTGTGCGTGTCTGTGAGTGCGTGAAGTGACCCTTGTGTGTGTGTGTGTGTGTGTTAGTGTGTGTGGGTGTGTGTGTGTGTGTGTGTGTGTGTGTGTGGTGTGTGCGTGTTGTGTGTGTGTGTGTGACGTGGTGCGTGGTGCGTTTGTGCGTGCGTTGCGTGCGTGGTGGCGTGCGTGTGTGCGTGTGTGGTGTGCGTGCGTGCGTGCGTGTGTGTGCGTGCCGTGCGGTGCGTGGCGTGGCGTTGTGCGTGCGCGTGTTGTGTGTGTGGTGTGTGTGTGTGTGTGTGTTGTGTGTGTGTGTGTGTGTGTGTGTGTGTACATGCGAGGCTCGCGCGCGCGTTGTTTGTGCAGTGTGTGTGTGTGTGTTGTGGCGGTGTGTGTGTGTGTGTGTGGTGTGCGTGTGCGTGGTTGTGGGTGTTTGTGTGTGTGGTGTGTGTGTTGTGTGATGTGTGATGTGTGTGTGTGTGTGTGTTGTGCTGAGAGAGAGGGAGAGAGAGAGGAGAGAGAGAGAGAGAGAGAGGAGGAGGAGAGAGAGCGAGAGAAAGAGAGAGAGAGAGTTTTATTTGTGATCCCACCAGCCTTTCCTCATTGCGGTTCAAGAGAAAATAGCAATTCTAAAGCAGCGCTAGAACCAGATACATTTTCCCCCCCTAATGAAGAGGAACGACAATAAGATAAGAAAAATCGATAAAATTCTTCACGAAACGATGAGCATGAAATAGGACTAACCTTTCTCCCTGAACTGCAATGCCTCGCAACATTTTCCCAACTCTAACACGTCTTTTTATGTCGTTCGCTCTTTTTTTTTTTTTTGTTGTCTCTCTCTCTCTTTACATCATCTTCGTTTACATGCACTGGCTGGCTAACTATCCCACTGCCACCCATTACTGTCTCCTCCCCTCACATCAACCCTCCTCCTGTCCTTTGCATTCCACTTGTCCCTCCCATTCCAGCCCTCACTTACCCAACATCTGTCTCGCAGGTTTCCAAGCCTGCCACAACTTTACGTTCCAACTCTCTGGTTCCCATCTCAGCGGCTCCACTCCACCCCCTCCCCTTTTCCAGTCCTCTTAAGAAGGTGAAGAGGGGCCAACTCTCGAGGAGGGAAAAAAAAATGCTCCTGCCACTTGCACTTAGCCCCGGGGAGCATTCGAAGGGGAGGGGGGGAGGGGAGGGAGGGCAGGAGAAAAAGGGCATCGGGAGGCGGGGGGGGGGGGGGAAGGGGGGGGGGGGTTTGGGGAAAGGATCGGGGGGGGGGGGGGGGGGGGGGGGGGGGGGGGGACATGGGGACATTCCGGGGGGGGGGGGGGGAGCGGGGGGGGGGGGGGGTGGGGGGACAGGGGACGGGGGCGGACGGGGGGGGGGGGACATTATCGCAACTTTTTTTTTGTTTTTTTTTTTTTTTTTTTTTTCTTTCAACTCCATTTTTTTTTGAAAAGAAAGAGGGGCCAGGTTCACTGTATCAGGATAGAAAGAAATAGAAAAAAGGAGGGGGTGGGGCCTCAATTAAGAAAGGGGCGCCAGGATCTGGCCAGCGCCATGCCAAATCGGAACGAGGCCATCGGCACAGCCAAAGGGAGGAATGGCGGGCCCAACAGCACCACAGGGAGCCCAACCCACATCAAACATCCAACCAACTTCGGCCTTTTCTACTTCATCGATTCAATTCAAACAGACTACTTGTTGAGGGGGGATGGTTTAAATTTATAAATAATAGTTCTCCAACCAACTGTTTGTGACAAGGTTTTATTTTATTCGCATTTCAGCAAGCTGCAAAGCAGTGAAAGAAAAGAGGCCACCAGCCAGGTTGTCACCTTTCCACCATGACACACCCTCAACCAGGGTGAACCTGTGACATTCTACTGTGGATTATGGTCATTAGTAGATCTGGAAGTTTACTGAACCTGGAAAGAGGGACTCGGACGTTTAAAAAAAAAAAAAAAGAAACACAGGAAAGAGAAAAGAAAAAAAGGCTTGCAGTTAGGGGGGGAGAAGGGGAGAAAGGAGATGAAGACGAATAGGGAGAAAGGAGAGGGAAAACAAGAAAGGGGGGAAAGGAGGGGCGAAACGACAGAATCAGGAAGGGAAAGGGGGGAAGGGGGGAAAAAAAACCAAATCGGAGGAATCTACGAGATCAACTTCTCAATTCAATAGAGAGAAAGAAGAAAAGACAGCGCATAGTAAAGTTTTAAATATATGGACCGAATCTGATAGGGTGAATGGGCCAGATAGTGACAATAGCTCTGGACTTCAAAAACCAAAACAAAACAAAACCAAAAACACAACACAAAAACCACCAGGAAAAAGGGGGAACAGAAAGGGAGGGGGGAAAAGGAAGGAAAAAAAAGAGGAAAAGATTGACCGGAAGAGACTAGGTTTTGGGAGGTGAAAACCGTTTGATTTTTGAAAGAAGGGAGCGGGGATTTTGATGGGGTCGATGATCAGGTGGCAAAGGACGGAGGAGTGTTTGTTGTGTGGCATACCGACTATAATTGGAAGGGAGAAAAAACGTGGAGTAGGTAATGTAAACTTTCTGTGAGGAGTGTGTAGATGTAAAAACTTTCTGTGGAGAGTAGATGGCTTTTTGTGGAGTACCATGAAGTAAACCTTTTCTGTGGGTATAGTAATGGCGGACAAAACAACAAGCGGACAGACTACAAAAGACGTGAGTCATTCGCACCAAGAGTAAGTTGTATACAGAGAATGGGCGATACAAGGGGAACTGATGTAAAAGATTTCAATTTTTGGCGACGCGATGGGTTAGTTAGCATCATTGCCGGAAACAAAAATAACTGAAAAAACAAAAAAAGTCAAATGTTTCATCACGTGATTCTTTCATTCTTAAAAAAAGATAAGGAAGCCCCCGTTTAGCGAATTCTCCGGTTTTAAAATATATTTACCGAGTTTCTGATAGGGGTCGTATGTGCCAGAAAGAGAAAATGTCCCTCGTAAGAATCTCTCTCCGAATTTCTACATCCCTCTGGTGAGCTAATGATAACCGAAATGAAAGAAAAGAAGGAAGAAAGAAGCAGAGAAGGATTAAGAAAGAAAAGAAAGGGAGAAGTAAGGAAGAGAAGAAGAAGAAGATCGACAAGAAGAAACGAAGAAAAGGTGAAGAAGATAAGACCAGAACGAAGAACAGAGAGAGTAAGAGTAAATCGCAGAAACGAAAGAAGTAAATGAACAAGAAAGGTCTTTTGAACAGAAGGAGGAAGGGCTATGTAACGGGTTAGAAGGAAGAAAGAGTAAGAAAGAAGCTGAAAAGAAGAGAAGAAGAGTAGAAGGAGCCCCTTGAAAATAAGAAAGTGAGCGCAAGACGGGCAAGAAAAAGAAAGACGGAAGGGAGAACAAGCGAGAAGGGAGAGGAAGACGAGATGAAGAAAGAAGAGAAGAAACGACAGAGAGACCCCCGAAGAAAGAGAAGAAGAAGAGAGGAGAAGAGAAGAAGAAAGAAAGAGAAAGAAGAGGAAGGCATGAAGATAGACGACAAGAAAGAAGAAAGAGAGAGAAGGAGAGAAGTAGAGAAAGAAGAAAGAAGAAAGAAAAGAAAGAACGACAGATAAGACAGAATAGGAACGCGAGAAGAAAGAAGACGAGAGGGAGGAGGAGGAGGAAGGAAAGAGGAGAAAGAAGATAGAAGAGAAGAAGAAGAAAGAGAAGAGAAAAGAGAAGAAAGAAAAGAAGAAGGAAGAGAAGAAAAGAAAAAGGAAGAAGAAAGAAGGAGAAAGAAGCAAAGTAAAAGAGCGCAGACGGAAAGGAAGAAGGAGAAGAAGACAGGTTAGGAGGAGACAGGATCAGGAGGGAGAGGAGGAGGAGGAAGAAGAAGAAGAAGACAGAGGAAGACGAAGAAGACGACGACGCCGAGAAGAACCGAAAAAGGAAGAAAGAGAATGAAAACATACCAAGGATATAGAGAAGTAGGACAAAGAGACATGAGGGAGGGAGGGAGAAGATGGGGGGCGGGCGGGAGGAGTCCAGCAGGGCGGTTGGGCTTGGAGTGACTCTATAATTACCAGAGCGTGGGGGTGGTGGAGGGACATGGTTTGTGTGGAAGGTTGGCGGCTTCGATGGGAGATGGCTTGGGTGTGCATTCTATTTTCTCCACCCTCTATAAAGTTCAGGCCTTATATCTCATTAAAAGCGACAACTGCTGGACGAGAGGAAACGACGGGAATCCAGAGCGAGGAAATCTGGGGGCCAGAGAGATTGTGAGAGAGAGAGAGAAGAGAGAGAGAGGAGCGAGAGAAGAGAGAGAGAGGAGAGCGAGACGACGAGGGAGCGAGGATTAGAGCAGAGAGACACGACGAGACGATCACTTTACCGCACAGACGGTACCCTGTGGGCCAGGACCAAAATGTTATGTCACCCTTCCCACACAATACGGAAAGTGTTTGCTCCAGATTCTATGGAAACCCATCCAGAGAGTTTTCAGTGGCGTTGATGCTACATCAAACATGATGGAAAAATGATAAGATTTCGTCTTCGTCGCGTGTATACGCGCCACGCGTGAGTGCTCCCTTCAGCGTGTGTGGTGTGAGTTCCCGTATGTGTGTGGTGTGTGTGTTGTGGGTGTGTGTGTGCGTGCGCTGCGTGCGTGCTGTGCGTGCGTGGGCGTGCGTGCGTGCCGCGCGTGTGCGTTGCGTGAGTAGCGTGCGGGCCGAGTCAGTGCGCGCATGCGCCCACGGCCTCTGTGTGTGTGTGTGTGGTGTGTGTCGTGTGTGTGTTGGGTGTGGTTGTGTGGTGTGTGGTATGAATGCATATTTATGTCTGTGTGTTGGTCTGTGGCCATCTCTCTCTCTCTCTCTCTCTCTCTCCTCTCTCCTTCTCTCTCTCTATCTTCTCTCTTTCTTTCTCTCATCTTTCTCTCTCTTCTCTCTCCTCCTCCTCCTTCCTCTCTCTCATCCTCTCTCTCTGTTTTTATTGTTGATCACGTGTTTCGTTTTTTGGCGATCACATTTTTGTGCTGGCTTCCCACAGAAAGGAAAAACCAGTTTAACGGAGGGGGTATTAGTTCAGTTTCTTGTTTATGTTTCTTACTGTGATGGACAGGGCTTCATGTGCATTAATCTCTTGCTGTCTCTCTTCATTCCAAATCTTCAGACACCCTCCGTCCTGTCTGTCACTTGTCTGTCTGTCTGTCTGTCTGTCTGTATGTCGGTCTATCCTTCCTCTCTCTCTATCTCTCTCGTATCTCTCTCTCTCTATCTATTCTTCTTCTTCTTTCTATTCTTTTCTCTTTTTCTCCTTCTTCTCTTCCTACTCCTCCTCCTTCTCCTCATCCCTCTCATCCCCTCCTCCTCCTCATAATACTCACTCCTCTCCTCCTCCTTCTTCGTCTTCTCTCTTCTTTCTCTTCTTTTCTTCTTCTTCTTCTTCGTCGTCGTCGTCGTCGTCGTCGTCGTCGGTCCTGTCCTCGTTCGTCGTCATTAGTCATCTAGTAAATGCTGTGAATGTTTGTTCATGGAAAATACTTACGTTTCTCCTTATTTCTTGTTGTTCGGATATCTGTTGAAATCACTCTCCCAAGTTCCATTTGTTTTCCCCTTTCTATTTAGCTTGGCTTTTATTTTTTACCGTGGTGGATGTCTTTGACTGTGTGTAGATGTACATTGCTGCAGGGGGAAGGGGGCCACATAGATTGTGATACGTTATTCTGTTCTTTCTCTGAGTTGTTGCCATGCTGGAGGGATTCGGGTCATCTGTTGTGTGTTTCTGGGTTCGGCAGGCAGTTTCTGTTCTTGTCTCTGCCTTCAGGTGCAGCCTACCTGTGCGTGTTGCTGGAATACGAAATAGGCACGCATGACTGGAATGTTGACGCTTTGGGCCAGGGTAGGTGTCTATTTGTCTCTTGCTCTGTGCATGGAGGTTGCTGCGATGTTAGAGATGAGCTTTTTGCTCACTTCCAGCCTCACCATTTTATATAAGTCTGTACACCTATTATTTTCTAGATGGATATCCATACTCGTCATAACTCTTTCTTTTCCATTGTTATGTTTGTCACGTCCATAACATGCACATTTTAGCTTCATTCACAATATGTCGGAACGCGAGCAGTATGTATTGTTCATATCTCTGTTTCTTACACAATATAGATGTCTTATCCCCCTAGCCCATGCTGGCCAAACGCAGCAGATTTTCTGATCCACCTGCTGGCAACTTTCATTTAAACAAAGAAACGAAAAGATATAAGAATACATTGTCGAGGCCCTTAGTAGAGCTTCTTTCATGTCATGGCATCTATCCACTTCAGCAGCAAAAAACGTCATCTTCATTTTCTGTGCAAATCCTGTGCTCTTAGACCTACATGTACCGTTATGGACTCTTAAAGGAAACACCACACACACACACAACACACACACACACACACACACAACACACACACACACACACACACACACACACACACCACACACACACACACACACACACACACGCACACACGCACGCACGCACGCACACACACACACACACACACGCACGCACGCACACACACCACACGCACGCACACACACACACACACACACGCACGCACACTCCCCACCCTCACCCCCCCCCCCCCCCCCCCCACACACACACACACACACACACACGCACACGAACAAAAAAAGTACCGAATCCTGAACACGAAACGAAATTCAGAGGTAGAAACCGTCCAGAACCGTCCAGAACAGTAGTGCTTTCCAGCTCCAAATTGGCCCATCAGCTTGAACATTGAGAGACACTGCCCTGATGGAGACAGTCATGCTTCCTGAGAGTATCCCTTCTCGTAGATAGCAACGTGACTTTGTTAGCTTTCTCCTTTTAAATCGATTGGGAACAGGAGTTTTTCTGGGCTTTTTTTTTTTTTTTTTCTTCAAACGCGGTGTTCTGCGTGATAGAACAAAAGAGCGCGTTTTCACAATTATTTTAGCAAAGAGGAGGGGTGGTTTGGGGCTTGCACTGCCAGTCTAATCTGTCTGTCTGTCTGTTATTTTCCCCTCCCCATACACACTCTCCCCCCCCCTCTAATTTCCCCTTCTTCTCGTCTCTCTCTCTCTCTCTCTCTCTCTCTCTCTCTCTCTCTCTCTCTCTCCTCTCTCTCTCTCTCTCTCTCTCTCTCTCTCCCTTTCTCGCTCTTTCTCTCTATCTCTTTCTCTCGGCGAAAAGACCACCTGCAGCCTAAATGCAGGCCATAGAGGACCCATCGCCGTTCACAATGCCAGACATTTCCCGCCGGCACTTTCACTTTCTTTCTTTTAGGACAGTTACTGCCTTCACCAAGTTACTGTCTGTCTTCTGTCCGTGACGGTAACTTCCTACTCGGACACACAGCGACAGACACACAGAAGTACGGACAGATACTCTCCGTCTGTCTGTCTGTCTGTCTTTTTCTCTGTCTCTCTTTGTCTCTGTGTCTGTTTCTGTCTTTGTGTCTGTCTGTATGTCTCTGTCTTCTTCACCGTATCTGTTTCCCTCTCTGTCTCTCTCTCTCCTCTGTCTCTGTCTCTGTCTCTGTCCTGTTGTCTCTCTTCTCTCTCTCTCTCTCTCTCTCTCTCCTCTCTCGCGGCGCGCGCGCGCGTAGCGTGCGCGCGCGCGCGCGCGCGTGCGTGCGTGCGTGCGTGCGTGCGTGCGTGCGTGTGTGCGTGCGTACGTGTGTGTGTGTGTGTGTGTGTGTGTTGTGTGTGTGGTGTGTGTGTGTGTGTGTGTGGTGTGTGTGTGTGTGTGTGTGTGTGTGTGTGTGTGAGTTTTATTTGTGATCCGCCACCCTTTCCTTCTCGCTATCCATGATAAAATAGCAATGTTCAACAACGCGAGAAGCACAAACGTTTCCTTCTGATGTGAAGACGACGACGATGAGAAATAGATAAAGTTTTAAAGGAACGATGAGGATGAAATAGGCTAACCCTTTCCCTGACCTGTAATACCTCCCAACATTTTCCCAGCTCTACCACGTTCTTTTTTCTTTCTGTCTTTTTCTATCCTTTTCTTTCTTTCTTTTTTTTTTTTTCCAATATCATTTTCGTTGTCCTAGCCGTAACTCTCTTCGCCATTGTCTCCCATCTCTTCCCTCACACACCCCGTCCGTCTTTCGACTTCCACTGTTCCATCCCCTCCTCTCTCTCTCTCTCTCTCTCTCTCTCTCTCCTCTCTCTCTCTCTCTCCTCTCTGTCTGTCTGTCCTGTCTGTCTGTCTGTCTGTCTGTCTGTCTGTCTCTCTCTCTCTCTCTCTCTCTCTCTCTCTCTCTCTCTCTCTCTCTCTCTCATTCAACCCCCTCCACCTCCCGGGCTTTCATGCTTGCCATATCTTTTCATTAGAACTTCCTATTTCCAGTCTCAATTGTTCCATCCCGCCTCCCCCTACCCTACTCTTTGCTTTGAGGTGTAGGGTGAGAAAGGGGGAAAGGGAACAAATAACGGCTTTAATGTATAGGGAAAGGATGGGAGTGTTATTGGGAAGAGGACGGGGAATATCCTCGTAATAGGAAAGAGAAACTCCTTGTTAACTTTTGCCATTAATTGAAAGGAATAAGTGTATTAGATGAAAGCAGGACCCACAGTTCATCAGATCGAAGTCCTCGTGGGGTTGGATTTCTATGATTTGAACATCCTCACTGTCCACCCAGCAATAAAAGGGTGTATTGTTCCGCTCAGCTCAGGTTAAAGCAGTGAAAAGAGAGAGTCTGGTTCTGACTCCCTAATGCCCGCACCCTAAATATGGCGAACCTGTAAGATTCCCCCTGTCATTAAGACCGTTGGACTATGGAAGTGTAGACATGGAGGAAAAAAATGCAGGAAATAATTATGGAGGGAATAATTGGCACGCACGAAAAAAAAAACAAAAAACAAGAGTGGAATGGACGAGGGGGGATCGAAAATGAAAAGAGTAATTTTTCTTTTTTTTTTTCAATTTCGTATTGTTGATCAGGCAGTGACATCAACAGCCAGGTTCTGGTTTTGTGCGGTGACATGCACACATAAAAAAGACAGAAGACTCAAAGACTGGAAGAATTAGCCGAGAGTAACGGAGAAAGGACGAGTAAAAGAGAATTGATTATAGAATGATTTTGGTGCTCGCGAGTTTGCATCTTCTCCGGACAAAAAAGAATGAAAAAATTAAGGTATATCGTTTTCAATCTACGTGTCCATTTCAATTAACATAAAGATAAAGAAACCCTCCGATGGCATTCTCCGGTGTTGGAATATGTTCACCGATTTCTAATAGGATCGCTTCGGCCAGAAATTGAAAACGTGAATCGTTTTTATCTCGTCTCCTATTCCTATATCCCATCTTGATTGAGCTAATGGTAACTGACAGTGGAAGAAGAAGAAGAAGAAGAAGAAGAAGAAGAGACAAAGAAGAAGAAGAAGAAGAAGAAAGAAGAAAAGAAGAGAGGAAGAACAAGAACAAGAACAAGAACCAGGAGAACATGCTGTTTATCATTCAAATCCAAATGACGCAGTGGCTATTTCTTGAATGAATCATCGTTCAACTCTTCTCTCTCTCGCTCTCTCTTCTCTCGCCTCTCTCTCTCTCTCCTCTCTCCGACTCTCTCTCTCTCTCTCTCCTCTCTCTCTCTCTCCTCTCCCGTCTCTCTCCTCTCTCTCTCTCTCACTCTCACACACACACACACACACACAACACACACACACACACACACACACACACACATTACATGCATAGGACTTTCTTGCACACACGCACATTAATATATATATATATATATATATATAATATATATATATATATATATATATATATATATATATATATTTATTCAATTATAAACAAAGCTTGCTCTTATGTCTTAGATTGAAGAAATAGGGAGAGATAAGCATTCATATCCGCAGTTTTGAGTTTTCAAAAAAAACCAACCGAAGGTGCCACCTAAGAAGCAACAGAAAATCACGAAAGACCAAAACAAGCTACATTTTTCTTATGAAAAGTAGAAAATATGAAAACGATAACTTCTTAAGGCACAAGTGCTGAAGACACAAGAGTTTTTTTTTTTTTTTTTTTTTTTTTTTTTTTTTTTTAAAGATCAACAAACCTTTACTGCGGTATTTGCGCACCAGCCTTTTCTGGGATAGCATTCTTCTTAAACCGAAAAGGCAGAGGAGTCAAGTTACCGCTTTTCCGCGGTTCACTGAGGAGAAACAATCAGGTTTCGAAAATACTGCTAAAACGCCTAATAAAAAATCTTAAGGTGCTCAACCCTTGGGGAGGAGCAACATCTGTTAAAAATAGTATGATAAAAGGAAGTTTTAAAAAATCAACACGTCAGGATGGTTTGGGGGCGCCTACTGCCGGTGTTATATGGCCTGATGTCACTGTTTGCACGTGCGGATTGGCTGCACGTATTGTTCGGTTTTTTGGGGTTGTTTACAGTTCAGGGTGCGTTTGCTGACAACGATTTCCATTTGTGCCTGCAGTTGTTTACTATTTTACTTTAGTATTTAGGGTTGCTAAGTATGGTTTGCATAGTATTAACCATTTTTCTGTTGAACATAGGTTGCATCTTTTTGAAATGTTGTTGTATGGTGATGCCCTTTTTATGATTTTCCAGGATATGTTATAGTTTATTTTTTTGTCTTTAAGTCTCCAAATATATTTGCTCAGTTCTGTTTGGTTTTTGTATTTTTCTTTGTTGAATGACTGTTTATGGTTTGCGTATCTGGTTTTGAAGTGATTTTCAGTGATCCCTATGTATGTTTCTTTTCATTAAAATTTTGACAGCATCCTTCCAAAAGAACACAAATTGTCCAAAATATTCAACAAGAACACCATCAAACTATCATATTCATGCATGCCTAACCTTAAAAAATATAATTGATTCATCCAACAAAATGAAAAGCAACACAGCAAAGAAGGGTGAAGAAAGGAAATCCTGCAATTGTGCTAAAAAAAGAACAGTGTCCCTTAAGCAACAAATGCCTCTATAACAACATTGTATACCAAGCCACTGTGACATCAGAAAATGAAAAAGAAACACATACATAGGGATCACTGAAAATCACTTCAAAACCAGATACGCAAACCATAAACAGTCATTCAACAAAGAAAAATACAAAAAAACCAAACAGAACTGAGCAAATATATTTGGAGACTTAAAGACAAAAAAATAAACTATAAACATATCCTGGAAAATCATAAAAAGGGCATCACCATACAACAACATTTCAAAAAGATGCAACCTATGTTCAACAGAAAAATGGTTAATACTATGCAAACCATACTTAGCAACCCTAAATACTAAAGTAGAAATAGTAAACAACTGCAGGCACAAATGGAAATCGTTGTCAGCAAACGCACCCTGAACTGTAAACAACCCCAAAAAAAACCGAACAATACGTGCAGCCAATCCGCACGTGCAAGGAGAGAGAGGGGAGGAGACGGAGAAATAGGATCTGAGAGAGAGAGAGAGAGAGAGCGCTTCGCTGTTCTAGATATTAGTTCAGCTATTTTTGTCTCCCCTTCATCAAGGAGTCTATTTTGTGTCCTTCAAATTCCGTGATTTTAAACGACTGCTGCTCGCCTTCTTCCCTTACCCCCTCTCTAGCATCTTCCCCCACATGTTTTGTTGTTGCTTTGTCACACCTCCTGTGTTAACAAAAGAATATTAAGGTTTGGTGGGCATACCGCTCCACACCAGCATACACCCACGCCAGACATTGCCCAGCAGCAGCAAGCATAAATACAAAGAAATCATAGAGACCGTCCGCTTGCATTATCCCCAGGTACCTCTTTTCGCTCTGTTGCCTCCCACGCTCGTTGCCTTCTGGTCCGTACAGGAAGAAGTACTTCGTTCGGAGAGACGACAAATTGTTGAGCAAGCAGACCTCCTGACTCGGCTGACAACATTCAGACAGACAAAGGACACACAACTTGCACGTAGACAGTCCGGATTGGGTCTATGTATAACATATTATAACATTAGCTATATCTATATATGTGTGGAGTGTGTTGTGTTGTTGCACCAACAGCAGTGTGTGTGTGTGGAGTGTTTATCGATGCTTTCAGACAAGTGATCTGAAACTGTCTAGTGATGATCGTTTGATCTTTAATACGCAGGAGGAAGATTTTAAGCCAAAGCCTCAGTATTACAATGTTGGTCCTTGGCATGCAACATTATTTCACACATATCATTCATACTGAACAATTCAACATAGCAACATGTAATCTAATTCTACAAGGACTGAGAGAGATGAGAGAGAGAGACAATGAGAGGAGATGAGATGAGAGAGAGAGAGGGGAGAAGAGAGTGGAAGAGTGTGAGGATTCTTTTCGTCTCACGGGAAAGCTTTTAAGCAGTGTTACCAATGTTCTAAGGTATGAGTTATATTCGACGTAAACATATTTTATTGACCACAAAGTTGGTTGAAACGCCATAACCGTACTAAGTCGTTACCAAGACAACAGGTCTGTGACAGAGACAGGGAGGGAGAGAGAGTGAGAGTCTGAGAGTCTGAGAGAGACGAGAGAGGAGAGAGAGAGAAGGAGAGAGAGAGGAAGAGCACGGATAGAGATTTGAAGACGAAGAACCTAGCCGTCCGGATTTGTGCAGTCAATTCAACTATGTCCAAGTGAGAACACATTTAGGACCAATAATGGTAACAACGACCAAGAACAATATAGTGACACTGAATAAAATGCTCTGCTACTTACTGTGATCAAGACAGGACTCCACCCATTCGTCTGTGGTATTCTCAACACTTCAGGAAAAAAAATCGCAATCTTACAGACTTGCAAAGTTGCCAGGAGGGAAGGAGAAAAGAGAACGGGAGAAAGAGAGTAAGGGACATATGTTACACAGAAATAAGTAACGAATGATTTACCTTAAAAAGAAATCATTTGAGTTTGTGCTAGAGGACCCCGACAGAATGAAAGGGGAGTTACTCGGGACGCATGACATGAAGACAAGGTTGGTGGTCTGAATACAAAGTCCTTGTGAGATATGATGATTGTATCCGGGCGGCGTGGTTAACATCATAGCAAATGATCGGATGTTAGATCGGCAAATGAACGAAAACAAACAATAAAATAAAGAGGCTTGCCATTCTCTTGTTATCTGCTCTCCCAATACTGATTCTCTTTTGTGTCTGTTATTCTTTTTTTTTTGTCTGTATTTTCGGTAGCTCTATATCTGAAATGTATTCATTTTCTTTTTGATCCGAT
>JADBJO010008992.1:12500-17500 GCA_016801955.1 Conus betulinus | reverse complement strand
GGGATGAAGAGGAGGAGAGTCGCAGGAGAACGCAAGAGGATGGAGGAGAGAGAGAGAGAGGAGATGAGAGAGGAGAGAGAGAGAGAGGGAGGGGAGACGCCAGGCGGGGGGGGGGCGGGGGGGGGAACAGAGAGACGAGAGATTAGATCGCGACGATCGGAGAGTACTCCCAGATGATCCCTGAGAAGAGAGAGAGAAGACGGCGGAGAGAGGGAAGATCGAGAGAGAGGGCGAGAGCGAGGGGAGGAGAGAGAGAGCGAGCGGGGAGGAGAGAGGGACTGATTGAGATTGATTGATTGACGGAAGGATTACTGACGCGCGACAAGGAGGTTGAGGTGAGTGGTAATGCTGTATTTCCATAGGTGAGGTTTTTGAGCTAGGGCGTGGAGCGACGCAGCGGAAGGTCCTGGCCTAGCAACTGAACCTCAACCACACTTTACAGACAGATTGAGCAATAGGCAGTCTTCCCAAATACACAGGACGATGTAGACGCGAGCATGTTTCTCCAGGGAGGCATTGGATATATAGCTGAATTTTAAGAACGACACGGCCGGGGGGGCGGGGGGGGGGCAGTGGGGAGGGCCCAGACACACGCAGAAGGCATAAAGAACGGTTACAGAAAAGAGAGGAAAAAAAAACCCGCCGCGGAGGCACATAGAAAGCAAGTGAGATACTGTGCGTTATCAAAGGAGGAGGGGGGGAGGAGCGAGAGGCAGGGCAGAGGGAGCGGAGAGAGAGAGAGAGATTTAGAGCGAGGAAGCGAGAGAGAGAGAGATAATGGGATGGAGTTACTTGATTGTTTTGAGTTCAGATTGGTTAGAAGGAGCTGCTATAGCCCATCGACCGGAAGAGGATAACTGATAGAGGAGAGAGAGAGGAACAGGAACAGACAGAGCGGAACAGACAGGGAGCAGACAGAGAGAAGTGCAAGCTGGTGGAAGGGCATAGGGAAAACATTATTTCGCTTATAACTGTTAACAGAAACAAGTAAGGCACCTGAAGCACAAAAAAAAAAAGAAAAAAAAAAAAAAAAGTAGGACACACAAAAACAATACGAATTACATTGACAATAGTAAACATGAAACAACTCATGAAAAACACGGCATACATAGCACACGCTAACTTAAATTAAAACCACAGGCACAGTCCCACAACCCACGCCACCTGAAACACATAGAAATACGGTTAGGCTAATGCCGTTCGTGCACAGTCGACATTCCCAACATACGGTCAGGTCGGGACGAAGAACTGGCCCATAGCAAGGCAGGCGTGCTGATTCGGTGCCCCCCCTCACAATGCTTCCCCCAGAGATGGACAAGAAGAGATGTGCGTGTGTCCGTGTCCATGGAGATTTACATAACCGTCGACTTGAGCTGTCATTGCTGAGGTCTGGCCGGCCGGCCCATCTGCATTTCCAGTCGTCAACGTTATGCACAGGAATGCCTTCCGTGTGGTGTTCCGGCCTGGCGTGAGATGGCGGAGAGACTAAAAGAGGAGAAGGATGATATGGAGGTGGTTGATGGTTGGGGTTGGTGCGGGGGTTGGAGGTGAGGGTGAGAGAGGGAGAGAGTCACCGCCAGAGGGGCTGCAGGTGTGTGGTGTGTTTGTGTGTGTGTGTGGTGTGTGTGTGTGTGTGTGTGTGTGTTTGTGGTGTGGTGTACGCCCTGTGTCTGTGTGTATACGTCCATAACAGGCAAAACTGTTTCTGTATGTTGTGAGCAGATCTCCTCCGCAACCGGACACCTAAACCTAGTGGAAGTTTGCCGAGTTGACTCTGGCCAAGCGAGCAGTACTTTTTTGCTGAGGATTTCATCTACTCTGTGGTAAAACAAACAAACAAAAATGAAAAAAGGGGAGTGGGGGCGCCGGCTGTGTACACTAAACACCAGTTTTCCTCCTCCCACCACTCTTCGCCGTCCAAAGGCATCACATAGAGAGAGAGAGAGAGAGAAGAGAGAGGAGAGAGAGAGAGAGAGCGAGAGAGAGAGGAGAGAGAAGAGAGAGAGAGAGAGAGAGAGAGAGAGAGAGAGAGAGAGAGAGAAACTAGAGACATAGACACAGACAGACATACAGACAGACGAACGGACAGACAGACATGCAGACAGACAGACGACAGACAGACAGACAGACAGACAGACAGACAGACAGGCAGACAGACGGACGGACAGACAGACAGACAGACAGACGGACAAATATACATAAGGCAGGCTGTCTGGCTGGCACACAAACAGGGGGGGGGGGGACCGACAGACAGACGGACAGACAGACAGAAACACCGACAGGTTAGAAAGACAGACAGACAGACAGACAGACAGAAAAATCGACAGACAATACAGACAGACAGACAGAATGAGCTGGTAGTGACTTCTCGTCTACTCTGCGGGTTCGGAAAAAAAATAGAACGAGAAAAAGTAACAATGAATAGAAACAAGAGGTAATGAAGCAAAGACAGCCACACAGAGAAAAAACTAAGAACACACGGAAAGAAATTCAGCATGCTTGTGGGGGGGGGGGTGGGGTGGGGGGGTGGGTTTGGGGGGGGGGGGAGACGCAAAAGAAGAGGGGGGAATCGAAGAAACAAATGCGACGAGATTCGAATGCATTTAAAAAAAAAAAAACGGGAATAAAAGAAAAGGTTGAAAGCAGAAAAGAGAGAGAGAGAGAGAGAAGAGAGAGAGAGAGAGAGAGAGAGAGAGAGAGAGAGAGAGAGAGGCGGGAGGGAGGTGAATGGGGTCGGGCGAAGACAGGAAAAAGCCTTGGCTGAGTGATGGCACTTTCTGTGATTTTTCTCCCTCGCATATGTTTGCAAATGTTGTTGGTTTATTAATGTTGTTCTTTTCTTCCTGTTCTCCGAGTTTGTTTACTTCTCTCTCTTCTTCTTATTTCTTTTTTAAAACTTCGTCTACATGCAAATTTCTTCTTCTTCTTCTTTCTGCTGTCTTCTTCTCTTCTTTTTCTTCTTCTTCTTCTTCGTCGTCGTCGTCGTCGTCGTCGTCGTCGTCGTCGTCGTCGTTGTTCTTGTTGTCGTCGTAATGGTCGTCTTTTTTTCTTTCTCCTTTTTTTATGTATATTCTTTCGTTCGCTCTTTCTTTCTTTAATATATCCTACCTCTATTCTTTTTTTTCTTTCATTTCGTACTTTTTTTTTTCTTTTGTTTTCTTTTCTCCCCTCCTCCTCCTCCTCCTCCCTCCTCCTCCTCCTCCTCCTCCTCCTCCGCCTACTTCTCTTCTTCTCTTCTTCTTCTTCTTCTTCTTCTTCTTCTTCTTCTTCTTCTTCGTCTTCTTGCACACTTCTCTTTCTGATACTTGCTTAGTTCAGATCATTCTGACCATTCTCCTGCTTCTGTCTTTTGTGACGGTCGCATCCGTCATCCATTTCTTGAGCTGGAATTCAGCCACCAAAAACCTTCTGAGTGAATGAATTATTAACGTACGCTGCAAAACTGAAATAAAATCATGCAACATCGACAAAACTTACGCAGAGATGACTTAACTGTGATCGCAAACTGTCTTCAGTAACTGGTATATGCGCATACACGAGTGCAGGCGCACGCGCAAGTGCATGTGTGTGTGGTGTGTGTGTGTGCGCGTGTATGTGTGAGTGTGTGTGTGTGTGTGTGTGTGTGTGTGTGTGTGTGTGTTGTGTGTGTGTGTGTGTGTGTGTGTGTGTGTGTGGTATGCGAGCGCGCGCGCGCGTGCGTGCGTGCGAGTGTATGAGCGAGTGAGAGAGAGAGAGAGAGAGAGAGAGAGAGAGAGAGAGAGAGAGAGAGAGAGAGATAGAGAGAGAGTGTGGTTGTGTGTGTGTGTGTGTGTGTGTGTGTGTGTGTGTGTGTGTGTGTGTGTGTTTGTGTGTGTGTGTGGTGTGTGTGTGTGTGTGTGTGCGAATGTTTTCATATTTTGCTCACTCACTCTGGAAGCTTTTGTTTCTCAAGGAAAAGTTCAGATCAAAACTCCTAACATCTTTTCCTGACTTTTTGTGGTTAAAAGTGCCTATGAGCATCCGTGCCCCCCCCCCCCCCCCCCCCCCCCCCCCTCTCTCTCTCTCGTTCATTTGTCTGTCTCTGTCTGTTCTGTCTGTCTGTCTGTCCTGTCTGTCTATCTGTCTATATCTCCCTCCTGCCTGTCTTTCCTATGTCTTGATCTAATGTCTCTCTCTCTCTCTCTCTCTCTCTCTTCTCTCTCTCTCTCTCCTCTCGCTCTCCTCTCCCTCTCTCTCTCCTCTTTTCAAAACACACACGCAACAGACACACGCGCGCGCGCAAGCACACACACATACACAGACACACCATACACAGACACACACACCACCACACACGCGCGCGCACGCACGCACGCACGCACTCGCACGTACACACAGACGCGCACACACACCCACACACACCACACACACACACACACACACACCACACACACACTACAGTTCCCCATGTAAATCTATATTTACACTGACTAATTAGAAAGTTTTCTTTTTAAGAAAAAAAATGAAAGAAATAATTAGAAAGTCAACATCATGTGAGTTTAGCGAATCATTTTAAATCAAAATATTTTTCCCTGGAGTTCAAAATCAGCTTATGTTATTTTTTACTTTCTTAATTTTGTTCTTAATAAAAGGTATTTATTTATTTTTTTTAGAAAACGAGAAACAGGAGGATTTCAAGGAGGAGGAGGAGGAGTGGTTTGTGGGTAAGAAGAGAAGAAGAAGAGAAGAAGAAGAAGAAATGAAGAAGAAAAAAAAAAGAAAAAAATAACAAGAAAAAAGAACATGTACTAGAGCTTGTACGAAATAAATGAAGGAAATGGGAACACCTACCAAGTCCACAGAGTGAGGTTTTTCAACGATAATCTCCCCTTTTTCTTCTTTCTTTTGTTTAGTTACATTTTTTTCATATAAAGTTTCCCACTCGCATTTTGTCGTCTGTTCCTTAATTTGGGCTTGCTTACACCAAAGAAAAAAAATAAAATAAAATAAAATAAATTTTAAAAAAAAATGAAAATAAAAAA
>JADBJO010008992.1:0-7500 GCA_016801955.1 Conus betulinus | reverse complement strand
TATTACGTTTAACTGTGAGTTGTGGTCTCTGTTGGTTAACATTTTTATGGGGTTTTTTTTTTCGAATGGCATACTTCTCGTATGAAATGTTCAAACTGAAAGAAAGAACTGTCTTTGAAAAACACTTATACCTACTTGGTATAGACTTGCCAACGTATAGCTGAATCAGAATGTTGGTCTTAGGAATCTCTGTCAAGTCTTCCGACAAAAGCTCGTCGATTATAGATGACAAATGAGTGATGACCATATTTAATTATCCAAAAATGTGATATGCACACAAATTGCACCATTAGTCATATTATTCTTGATAAGATTTGACATGACCAGCCACCGAGGCGCACTGGTTAGTGTTGTGTGGACGTGCGGTATGGGAGGTAGCGAGTACGATTTCATGTCAGAAATATTCACTTATGAATTTTCCAGCCTCTCGTCCGTTCTGGTCCAGAGTCAAGAATACTATGTGCTCAGCTGGGAGGAATGGAACCATAGAGTCGAGTTCCATCGACTTCGGGGACGTGTCTATTTCAGTGTGGTTCCAACTTTCGACTCGTGTTGGTGTCTGTTACTCTCGGGCCTGGTCGGCACTGGGACTTATACGATAGATACCTTTATATAGAGCCCTGTATAGATACACTTAGTCATTTCTTCAACAGAAGTAGTCGCTGGCCAGGATGGAACTCCAAGGAATTATCTTCATTATTATCCTCAGCCTCATTGATCCTTACAAAGAGTTCCAACCAAATTCTGTTACCCTCCATGCCTTAATCTTGTGCCGTATTTTCTTTTCCGGTGTACCCCCCCCCCCCCCCCCGCCCCCCCGCCCCCTCCCCATGCCCGTGCCGAATTCATGGCAAAGTCGTCAGTGTCGGCAAGTTGATGGGGACTGTCGGTGAATGGATGTGGTGGCGCCCTCTGGAGAGAAATGCTCATTCACACCTGCTCCACGACTAGGTAGTTTAGTCGTCAGTGCGACTTTTCCATTCGTATGATGAATCAGAAAAAAGTACCACTGAACACCACAAAAGCGAATAGAAGGCAAAAACATTCACCCGAAAGTGCCAGTGGGACCCAGAGTAGGACTGTCCTCAACTGCCAAACCAACAAGCCGGAACCAATCCTGTACCACCCTTCGAAGCCTGCGCTGTGTTCATATAGGGTACAGAGACATACAGGGCATTCCATTAAGACGTCAAGGAACATAACTGCTCCCCGGCAGATGAAAATATGTGACGTTACCGTACGCGACACAACAGAATCTCCATGGGTGTACCAGCCTCTGCAACCGCAGAGCTCGCCGGCAAAAGACGCCACCAACAAGCGAACTGCTGCGCGCATCCTGCAGACTCATTGCCGTTTCGTTGATAGATGAAAACCGAACAACTCCAGATACAGCCAAGCTTCTGTGGCAAGATCTTCTGTGCCATCTAAAGAAGATCCTGGGTTACAGTCTTTTCCCGTTTTCCAGCAGCAGAGCAGTGTCTCGACTGGTAGGTTGCCTCATCATATAACTAAATACTGATTTTTGTACCCCAGTGAATTGCTGAAGCTGGGGCTTTGCCAGGACATACCTGGGTGTGGCTGTACATAGAGAGCCGTAGTGAGCGGTGTGGAAATGATGACGTCAGAAAGGAAGTGGAAGATAGGATACGTTGTTTTTTTTAATAGAAATATATTTCAAAAAGACTAATTACAAAGTTCAGACTTGGGGATTCTTCATTAAACAAACAAAAAAAAAAAAACAAACAAACAAAAAAAAAAAGCAAACACAACAAAAAACCGTTGAAGTACAGTTTGTTCGACGTGTATATAGGATTAAGAAAATAAAGTTATTCAACAGAAAGAAAATCGCTTTGATAAAATATCATACACATCTGTGTTTAGGCTGTGCTTAATGCTAGGTGTTAAGGATATGGAAATTTGAATAATTCTTGTCTCTCTTTGGCCGCCATAGTTGCTGAAATATGTTTGTTATGTTTATGTTATGAATGTGCACGTTTCCAGTTCAGATGGGCCAATGACATTGCTGAATAATCTCTCTCTCTCTCTCTCTCTCTCTCTCTCTCTCTCTCTCTCTCTCTCTCTCTCTGGTTTTGTCTGTCCGTCTGTCTGTCTGTCTGTCTGTCTGTCTCTGTCTCTGTGTCTGTTTCTCTCTCTCTCTCTCTCTCTCTCTCTCTCTCTCTCTCTCTCTCTGAAATCCAATCTCTTGCTGGTACATAATCGATTCTCAAAAATCAGTCCTAAGACTACGAACACAAAAGTATATGGAGTGCCTTGTTGCTCTCCTTTCGATATCGATATATCTTGCAGATCATTGAGATGTGTATGTCGCCATGGATCTCTGTCTAAGGTCATTCTGCAGACACAATAGCGCGTGAACGTACCAACGTTCCGGAACGACAGCGTAAAGGGCCTGAACTGAGTATGACGTCTCTATCCTGTCGCTCATGACTGAGTGAGGAGGGTTGTTTAGGGCTGTCTGAACAGACACCCGAAGTAACGGCAAACGGCAGCGTATGGGATGAAAAAAGTGTTCTTAAAGAGTGGAAACAGAGCATGATAGACACCTTTTAGACAAGACTGGAATTCAAAGCTGTCAGACAGTCATCCATTTTCTTCTACATATAGATCACATAAGTCGTTGTATGAACACGAGTCATACTGCTTGACGACGACAATGCCTAAACATCCATAATATCTTTAAAAATGTCAACGAATTTAACTATATAACACGATTAAAGTCTGAAAGACTTTTTAATACCCATTCTGTGGTGGGTTAGAACACGAAATCCATGTTTGTTTGAAATGGAAAATATTTTTTGTTACAAAAAAAAAAAAAAAAAAAAAAAAAAAACAAACGGAAAAAATGCTGTCAAATGTGACAGGAATCTTATCTGTCGATTATGTCTAAATTAAACAAAACAAAACAAAACAAAAACTAAAGACAAAAAACAAGCAATCAACAAACAAACAAATGCGAATGCATTTTTGTTTGTTTCAGGTTTAATAGAAGATTTTATAGAACAAATCTTCCTGCGGGAAATATTGTAATCATCGATGTAGGTTGAGTGTCATAGTCACAGTCATTTACCACCAGCGAGTGAAAATACAAGCTGCTTGTTTAAATGAGGCATTTAAGTAGAGAGAAGTGTTTTATGCAACATCACTAAAGACTATTGCTATAGGCCTCAATATATATAGGAGTTGTGAATTGTATTCAGGGAAAGGAAGAAAGAATTGTGTTGCACGTGTGTTGTGCAAGGGGGGGGGGGGGGGGGGGGGGGGGGGGGGGGGGGGCTCTACCAGGGTTGTGAAATCTTCTTTGCTAATTGTGCTGCGTGAGGGGCTCTGTTAGGGTTGTTTATTTTATATTTACTGACAAAAATTTCCTTTTATGCCTGCAACTGTCTGTCATTTCAACTCTTGTGTTTAGTGTTGCCATACCGGGCTTACACAAGATTATCCATTTTTCTGTTGTGCATAAGCTGCATCTCTTGGTGCTGTTGTTATACGCTGCTGCTCTTCTGACTATTTTCCATGTTATGTTGAAGTCTATATTTGCTGTCTTAAGATACCATACGTGTTTACTTAATTCTGTTTGGTTTCTGTATTTTTCATATTTGAACGATTGCTTATGGTTAGCATACCTAGTTTTGAATTTATTTTCAGTAATCCCTATATATGTCTCTTTGCTATTATCTGTTGTCACAGTAGCTTGGTATACAATGTTGTCAGAGAGGCACTGATTTTCAGAGGGCATTGCTCCTTGGTAGCGCAATTGCAAGTTTTCCGTTTGTCACCCTCATTCTTAGCATTGGTTTTCCTTCTGTTAGATGTGTCAATTATTTTCTTAAGGTTTGGCATACATGAGTAAGATAGTTGATAGTGTTCCTATTGAATATTTTAAAGAGTTTGTGATCTTTATGGAACGACTCTTTTAGTATCTTGAAGAATTCTTTGCCAATATTGGTTTTTACTCTGCCATCATATGGTGGGTTGTACCAAGTTATTTTTCTCTTTCTATTCTTCTTCTGCTTCTAGTGCTGCTCTCAGGCTCATATTCCAATTTAAACTATATCCACTTTTCAGCAGTGCTTCTTGGTAATCTGCTGCTGCATCATTGAATACTTCGGCATTACAGGAAAGACTGGATAACCTTTTATTTATCCCTTGCGGTATGGTTTTCTTGATTGCTGGTGGATGGTTACTCATAGAATTTACATAGAATGTTGTGTCATTCGGTTTTTTGTATGGTTTATATTGGTTTTTTATTCAAATCCAGTGTAACATCCAAATAGTTAACTACTTTCTTGTTGGCTTCTGCTGTAATTTTTAAGTTGTGATTTTGAAATAACTTACATAGATCTTTCTTTTTATTTTCTACTTCCCTAGGTGTTTTGTCCAATGCTGCTAATCCATCATCTCTGTATAATCCAACTCCATGTCCAAGTATCTTCTGCATTTCAGACAGTAGCAGCAGGCCCACTATTTCACAGGTTTCTGCACCATCATATGAGCCCATTGTGACGTCAAAAGTAGAATTGAAGTTAGTTTTCTTTACATAAGGCTCTTTTTTGCTGTACAGCAAAGTTTTTCTTTGCATGGAATATGATTTCCATTTCTGAATCTGTTATTTTAGTGTGTTGGTAGCGAATGCTAACGCTTTTCTGAGCAGTTCTTCATTGATAGACGGATAAAAGTCTACGATGTCGAATACAATGAAGGTTTTTTGTTTTGTTTACTCAATCCTTGGAACCATTTCACTACCTCGTTAGTGCTTTTCCAAAGATTTAGTTCAAACTTTGATCTGGTGTCTGCCACTATCTTCTCTAAAACCTGTTTGCTTACTTTTCCTAGTTCAGATTTTGTAGGGTTGATCAATCTACATGCGGGATTGTTTTGGAAATTGGGTTTGTGGTCTTTGAGTGTTATAAATGCTTCTCTTTTTGCCGTGGTTTCTATCCTATCATCTAATTCTATGCGTTCCACCAATTTCTTCTCTTCTTTTCTAATTGCTGCACACGTCTTCTCTTCAGCTTTTTTGTAATTCTTTTGAATGTTTTTACTGAGGAGCTGCTCGTAATCTTTTGCCTCCATTTTGTGTAAAAGTTATTGGTTTTATCTGCCTTGACAAATTTTTTTTTGTCATTTGTTATGTTTTTTTTTAAACTACTGCTTAAAGATTTTTGAAAGTTGTTGTTTATTTCCTAAATTGACAGTGGAAATCATATTTTTCAGTTTATCCTCAAAAACCCTCATTTCCTCAATAACTGGTGATTTCAAAATCACAACTTAAAAATTACAGCAGAAGCCAACAAGAAAGTAGTTAACTATTTGGATGTTACACTGGATTTGAATAAAAACAATATAAACCATACAAAAAAACCGAATGACACAACATTCTATGTAAATTCTATGAGTAACCATCCACCAGCAATCAAGAAAACCATACCGCAAGGGATAAATAAAAGGTTATCCAGTCTTTCCTGTAATGCCGAAGTATTCATGATGCAGCAGCAGATTACCAAGAAGCACTGCTGAAAAGTGGATATAGTTACAAATTGGAATATGAGCCTGAGAGCAGCACTAGAAGCAGGAAGAAGAATAGAAAGAGAAAAATAACTTGGTACAACCCACCATATGATGGCAGAGTAAAAAAAACCAATATTGGCAAAGAATTCTTCAAGATACTAAAAGAGTCGTTCCATAAAGATCACAAACTCTTTAAAATATTCAATAGGAACACTATCAAACTATCTTACTCATGTATGCCAAACCTTAAGAAAATAATTGACACATCTAACAGAAGGAAAACCAATGCTAAGAATGAGGGTGACAAACGGAAAACTTGCAATTGCGCTACCAAGGAGCAATGCCCTCTGAACAATCAGTGCCTCTCTGACAACATTGTATACCAAGCTACTGTGACAACAGATAATAGCAAAGAGACATATATAGGGATTACTGAAAATAAATTCAAAACTAGGTATGCTAACCATAAGCAATCGTTCAAATATGAAAAATACAGAAACCAAACAGAATTAAGTAAACATGTATGGTATCTTAAGACAGCAAATATAGACTTCAACATAACATGGAAAATAGTCAGAAGAGCAGCAGCGTAACACAACAGCACCAAGAGATGCAGCTTATGCACAACAGAAAAATGGATAATCTTGTGTAAGCCCGGTATGGCAACACTAAACACAAGAGTTGAAATGACAGACAGTTGCAGGCATAAAAGGAAATTTTTGTCAGTAAATATAAAATAACAACCCTAACAATCCACAACTCCTATATATATTGAGGCCTATAGCAAGGGATGGTATGGGATCTGAAGAGAGAATACCTCGAAACAACTTGTAATCCGGGTTTTAAGTTTAAGTTTTCACTTATATCATCTATATATATATATATATATATATATATATATATATATATATATGTGTGTGTGTGTGTGTGTGTGTGTGTGTGTGTGTATGTGTGAGAGAGAGAGAGAGAGAGAGAGAGAGAGAGAGAGAGAGAGAGAGAGTGTGTGTATGTGTGTGTGTGTGTGTGTATGCGCGGGCGCGCGTAAATATGAATACAAGTGTGATCGTGCATTCACTCATTGCATCCATCGGTCAGTTAGTATGTAAGTCAATCGGTCAGTCAGTTGTTCACCCCCTACCTATGAATTAGTCCGCGGCAATGTCGGTCAGCATGTCTCCCCCCCCCCCCCCCCCCCCCCCCCCCCCCCCCCCCCACACACCCACACACCTATGAATTAGTCCGCGGCACCTTGCACCCATAGTTCTACCCTTATAATCTCCCTCCTCCCTCCCCCCACCCACTCCAACTCCTCTCCCTTCTGACCCCCGCAGTTGGAGGGCTGTACACGACATGAAATGAAAATACCGCACGTAATCAGTACATACAACTTGCGCGTATTTTTTTTCGTCTGTACATTAGGAGATTTCTACTGGCTTTTTTGCGTCAAGTCTGAACTGTTTTTAAATCCTGTGACTGTGCATGTTTACTTATTTTCTTGGTTTGGACTTACTTTAGTTGGTTGCGTGATATTCTTTTTGTTTGCTTTCTTTTCAGTATCTTTAGTATCATTTATCGTGATCAGTCCTCCTGAATTACTCTGTGGGTGAACAAAAAACCCACTTTGCGAAAGAAGACATGACGAAACCACCGGCTCTCTCTCTCTCTCTCTCTCTCTCTCTCTCTCTCTCTCTCTCTCTCTCTCTCTCTCAAATGTATACTTGCAGACATACACCTCTACTTATTTACCTACCTAAGTATCTATTTATCTATCTGTCTGTCTGTCTGTCTAGCTAACTAGCAAGCTGTTTTCACACACACACACACACACACACACACACACACACACACAGTGTGTGTTGCAATGACTGCAAGAAATATTTAATTATAAACAAAGATTGCCTAACTATCAGTATGTGCTTGAGTGGGTGAATGGGGAATAATACATACTTCTCAAAATGAGCCTTCGGCAAA
>JADBJO010008991.1:79209-84209 GCA_016801955.1 Conus betulinus | reverse complement strand
GTGGGAACCATCGTAATCCTTCTCGAAGGCAGATCTATATGTATTGCATGCTCCTAGGCCTTTCGTCCGCGCAAACCCACACCAAAACAAACAAAAATTTTCTTGTAGAAGTTTGGCAGCACAGGAAACACCATCAAGGTTGAGAGAGAGAGAGAGAGAGAGAGAGAGAGAGAGAGAGAGAGAGAGAGAGAGAGAATTTCTTTTACATTTTGTCACGACACAGCACATAACAACATGGACCTGTGTGTGCTTTGCTCGCTCTTGTGCCGTAAATCAACAACACAACAGCAGCCATTACCTCAGACATTTGAGCGGAACAGGAGAATCGTGTTTTGTTCCTCTGTTTCTGAAACTAACTGCAAAATGTCGTGCATGGAAGCAACAATTCCCCTTACCCGGAGACATACTACTTGAACGTAGTTTAATTGGATAAAGAGGAAGATCAAGCTGTACACAGAGTCATTTGCCCTCATGTATTATTTGCACTGTCTGCCAAGTCACGTTTGCATGTTCAGGAATTTGCGTTTACCTGAATCGACATCGTCCAAACTGGGTATGGGAGATTCCAATGTTGGGTGTGTGTGTGTGTGTGTGTGAGGTGAGGTCAATGCCCTGCCAGCTATTCCATTGATCACACACACACACACACACACACACACACACACACACACCTTTAAGCACGTCATCGTCCGTTTACGTAAATGTTTTCATACGTCATTTGATAGACGTATTTAGTTGTTTTTCTTTTATGTCACAACTCCTGAAGACGGTCTATGACCGAAACGTTGTCGATATCTGTTCTGTTTTCCCCCCCCTTTAAAAAAAAAAAAAAAAAAAAAATCTTCGGAGAATCCTCAAAGACATTTATTATTCATTTTTACTTGAAGATCTGCGGTCAAAAATCTATTTTATTAGGTTTCCAAAGCCGAACGAGCATACATGGTTAATGAAAACAGGGGAGGTATCAGCTGTCTCTTAGTTACGTATCTACTGGCGCATCAAGCTGCACCATCTAGACACCATGATTACCTGACACAGCGGATGACTGTGGTGAGGCGTAAAAGCCCATGGAATAGCTCGCAGGTATTGACAGATGTTAATGACCAATCTGTCGCCTCTGCCCAATTTGTCGCCTGGCGACAGATTGGGCCTCAACACCAGGACCAGTTTTGTCGCCCAGGTGACAGATTGGTCCTCAATACCAGGATCAATCTGTCGCCCAGTCGAAGTTTTTGAGGGCGACAGATTGGGTCGCACTTCAGTGTCCAATCTGTCGCTCTTTGGCCAATTTGTCGCCAACTTACCTTGCTCTCAATAAGGTGATATTGGGTCACAGTTTCTCTCATTCCCACACTTTCTCTCACTTAGGAGAAAGCGTGGGGGCTCACTTTCTCTCACTTAAGAAAAAAAGTGCGGGATTGAGAGAAAGTATGGTCCTTCCCCTTTCACACTTTCTCCCATGTGAGAGAAAGTATGAGGGCGCCCCCATACTTTCTCACTTTCTCCGATTGTGAGAGAAAGTGTGGGAAGTGCCCCATATTTTTATTTATTTATTTTCAATTTCGTTATTACTGTCTTGTCTTCTTTCCTTAGCATCAAACTAAGAGCCAAACGATAATAAAAATAAAAAAAATAAAAAGCGATGGAATGAGACAGGAGTTTATTGTTGTTTTTTCTATTGATGGTCATATTGAGAAATCTTCAGAGTGCATAATCAATCATAAAAAAATCAAACATGCAAGTGTCAAGTAGTTAAATCAACTAGTTATCAATTCCAAATAATATAAAATCACGCTGGAAAGTAGGCAAACACACAAAAAAAATGTTGCTTATGTTATTTTGGTAAGTTTATATGGACATGGTATTAAACATTGGCCATATAACGTTACCTCCAATACTCTCCCTATCGAAATGGGGTGACCACGAAGTGGTTTCAGTTTATTGTAAAATCCAAATGTTCACTACTTAGGCTGCGTATGCTCTAATGGTAATTTCATCATATTCACAATCTAGATAACTACTGGTCAGTGCCAAAACCAGTGGTCAGCTTCATGATAATTTCACGTTTTCACTATTTCACTGCATATTGGTGTGTTATAAACGCTTCTGTACAGTTTATAATATAGATGTCTGGTGGTTAACAAGATTGACCAGTGGTCAGTTTCATGTAAATTTAATATTTTCCTCAGTTCACTCCATATTGATATGTTTAATGCTTTCTTTTTTAATGTAGAAGAGCAGCGGTCTGCAAGAAAGACTAGTGGTGTTTTATGTCAATTTCATATTTTCACTATCTCTTTCTGTATTGATGTGTGTTATAGGGCGTGTATACTTCTTAAAACGTAGTAGTGTGGTCAGAAAAAAAAATATCGATTTGTGTGTCAGATGACTTTATATAGTCGACTCCACATGAATTCACCAGATTAATTGACCCACAGGCTTGGTTCTGTTTACAAGCCTCCTTTATCTCTGTAAAAAAAAATCTCCAACTCTTCTTCCATAAGCAGCTATCATCTCTCTCTCCTCTCTCCTCTCTCTCTCTCTCTCTCTCTCCTCTCTCTCTCTCTCTCTCTTACTCTCCTCTCACACACACACACACACACCACACACACACACACACACACACACACACACCATAATCATTTTGTTTTTGTTTTTTGATTGCAGAAGACTGAAAACCTATTCGCCACTTTTTTTTTCAGAAAAATACTTTGAAGGAGGTTTTATGAAAACCCCCCTTTTAATGTGTGGCATTGTTTTAGGACTTGTCCAATGTTCCATTTTTACTTCTCTTGAACGGTGGTCTTTTCTTCATTTCATGTTTAAATGTATTTTTCACCTCATTTTTTGTTATTGACGTGGGCCTGTATTCACATCGGGATATCATGGGGCCAATAGAATTTAACACGATTTTGGAAGAGCTTCTATAATGGCATTGTGCCAGTTCTCATGCTATCTCAATGTGAATACAGACTTTGAGTGTTTTTATATTGTTTTTATTTCTAGTTTTTTTTTTTTCTAGACTAAGAAAACTTGTGCGAGAGGTGCCTGCCAGAAGTGACTGTCACAAAAAGGAATTGGTACCATAAACCCTCACCCCCAAATTAGAAGAGAATTGGCCCTAATGCCCTGGAGTTACAGAGGCCGCGATTTCTTTATTACCCTGCCACAGGGGTAGAAACCACTCCAACTTCAAAAGTAGTTCGCTGTGACGGGTGTGTTTTTCTATCCGCTCAAATATTCCCTCTTCAGTCATGATGTCTTTCCTATAAGGTCTACCCCATGAAAATATGCAACACCCGGGCCCAATCTGTCGCCGGGGGACAGAGTGGTCCTGATTTGAAGACCAATCTGTCGCCGGGCGACAAATTGGGTGGGGGCGACAGATCGGTCGTTAACAGACCTCACCTAGATGAAACTAAAACTGAAATATGATCTGTTGACTACAATTCTTTAGCACTCGTTGCCACCGTGTGTCGCAGTTTCATATATGTACAAGTCGGGTGAACGATATTAAACCTGTTTCATTAAGGCAACGACCTTTCGGACCGGCGGTCATTTTTGTTTTCTTTTTTGCATGTTTGTTTGCTTTGAATTTACACACCAAATGAGACTACGTTTTCTGTTTGTTTGTTTTTTTAAATCTACGCCAAAGAAGATTATGTTTTTAAACTGCGTTTGTTTGTTCATCTGACGTCAAGATTACGTAATGAGTACTGACTCGGTTTAACCAAACCTACTCGACAGAAAGAAGGTCGATAAAGAACGAACCCTTTGAACTTTGATGTGGATTCGCTGTGAAGATCTGAACCAGACGTGAGATCCTCTATCGTAGGGAGATGATAACACATTTTTCACCGAGCATAATAAACACTGTTCATCCCTCTCTGTAAAGCAACACATTTTTTTTACAAGAAATCTCAGAGCTTTTTTTTCGACAATATCATTTCACATTTCGCATTAACCACACCACAAAAACAAACAAGCAAACAAACAAACAAAAACAAAAAATGTGCATGAAAGATAATTATTTTTTAATCCATTCCCAACTATTACTTTCCTTGGCACCCAAAAGCACCACTGAAAAGCCACTGAAGCGTTTTTACTCATGAACTGCCTCAAAGTTGGGAACCAACATCTGTTCGACCTTAGCAGAGGGCTAGGTTTTATACGAAACCCTTTCATTGTAGATAATGTCCTGAGTACATTTCACACTGCTGCTGCGTTTGTTTCGTTGTTTGCTGGTTTGCTGCTGAGGCATTTTTTAGTGCGTATTTGGAGTGGCATACTGCCGGGTGTGTGTGGTGCGCGCGCGCGCGCGTGTGTATGTGTGTGTGTGTGTGTGTGTGTGCGTGCGTGAATGCGTGTGTGTGTGTGTGTGTGTGTGTGTGTGTGTGTGTGTGTGTGCGCGCGCGCGCGTGTGCGCGTGTTTATCCAGAGTGTATTGGTATATTTATTTGAATTGTATCTCTCTCTCTCTCTCTCTCTCTCTCTCTCTCTCTCTCTCTGTTGGTTACGAATGATAACATTTCTCAATTCCGTTGTTGATGTCTAACTGTCTATGGTTTGGCCAGTGACATCTAACAAGCAGAACCTCAGTGCGATATCGACAAAGACCGAGAGGAAAAACTCCCCGTATCACACTGCACTGGTATTAGAACAAGAAAGCAAGCGCCGAAGTTCCGCGGCCAGTGAGTCTATAAACACACACACACACACACACAGAGGTGAACGTGAACAGACGAAAGATGAAAGGTAGTGCAGTGTGATTAACACACGTTCGGCAAACAGCCACAAACTTGGAAACGAGGCAGAGAGAGAGAGAGAGAGAGAGGAGTAGGGTCCCTGGCAGAGGGGTGTGGCGGTGGGGGAGGTTGTGTGTGTGTGCGTGTGTGTGTGTGTGTGTGTGTGTGTGTGTGTGTTTATTGACTCACTGGCGCGCGCGCGCGCGCGCGCGCGCGCGCGCACGCGTGTGTGTGTGTGTGTGTGTGTGCTAAGCC
>JADBJO010008991.1:69209-74209 GCA_016801955.1 Conus betulinus | reverse complement strand
ACAGACCTGAGGACTTAATGCGCGTTGTATGCTAGCCTGCATTCATGCCTCAAGGTTCTCTACCCCACCACTTTACTCGTCCGCCCTCCTGCTCCACCGTCTGCCGACCTCTACCTTTGTCATGCAAACAGGCTGGGCATGTGGGGGTCAAGGTCAGACATGACACGCGATAGGTTATTCCACACCATGCCCCTGGAAGTCAGTTTCATGTCAATTATTGTGAGACCGAGTCTGCATGTTTTTTTTTTTTGCATAGAAATGCTCTCAGCCACCACAATTTTCGTGGCAACCTGTGTTCTTTTAACGAGTGGTAGTAGTAGTAGTAGTAGTGGTAGTAGTAGTAGTAGTATATTAGGTATTTATATAGCGCCTATCCTCGGTCACAGACCAAGCTCTAATCGCTTTACAACAAACACACTACCTCACTCACTCAGCGGGCCTGCCTACCCAGGTAGAGCCGGCCGAAGAGCAGCCTACTGGCGCTCATTCAGTCGTTTCCCGTACCATTCAAATATCAGTCAGTCATTTTCATTTATCTCATTTATTCCTCCAGTTTCTCACATAGAATGCATACGGTGTTTTATAGTGTCATCCATCCATATCCACCGGTACACGATGGCACACGATAACAGTAAGTGACAATTTTTGTGGCTTGGTAGGAAATACCAGGCGACTATCTTCAATCTACATCAATGTTGCCAGGGCAGCAGGGAACCCCCCTGCTCTTTACGATTTTCAACTGCCGTGGGTTCTTTAACGTGTGTGTGGGGCCAGGAAGGCACACGGGTCCGACTCGCTTTTAGTACCCATGGACTTGACATTCAGTTGGATTTGTCATTCAAACTGGGAAAGAAAGGGCGAGAAAGGCAGGGCTGGAACCCACGCACTTCTCACACGTTGGATTGGTAGGCGAACGTCTTAACCGCTCTGCCACCTTTCCCTCCTTATAATATGACGGTCTGAACAATGCAGACACATTCCCAGTCTTTTTTGCGCACAAGAAAATACTGAAGTGATTTCTACATGACACATATGCAGTGACATTTGGATCAGCAGTCCTCGTATACATGACAAAGATATTGGTGCCTCAGACGAGTCCTGGCGATTCCGTGTAGATGGAGAGTGGACACTGAGCGATAATCTGTTGCAGACGGCCCATGGGATTCCCGGTAATAACTGAGCTAATTGCTTCCAGAGTCAGTACGCAGTCACAGACCAGGTCCCAGCGGCGCTGTCGTTGACGCTTTTAGCCTTTAGTAAAAGATCCCCATATCCAATTATGCGTCTGGCTTTCAGCAACATTATGCAGACGAATCGGAAAATGAGCGAGGATTAAGCTATTGTTAGTCATGGTACCAGACTGGCCAACGATGCTGCAGTGACTTTCGGATGTCTCTGTGAAACATCAGCCTTGCAAACTAGGTTTCATGGCGCTATCATCGCATAATTAAATGTAGTCCGCCATTTCTTTAAATAGAGACATTTGCGACTCCAGATCTACGAGTAATGTGGAGATATTAGACAAAAAAGATTCTTGCAAAAAACAAATTGGATGTCGGACGTCAACATCTAAAGCCTATAAGTCGCTCATTAAGAAAGCGACAGTCCCTAGAAGAAGAAGAAGAAGAAGAAGAAGAAGAAGAAGAAGAAGTAGTAGTAGTAGTAGTAGTAGTAGTAGTAGTAGTAGTAGTAGTAGTAGTAGTATAGTAGAAGAAGAAGAAGAAGAAGAAGAAGAAGAAGAAAAAGTTTTTCACTTACCAATTTGTGATACTGATGATCCATGTGGAGAATGAAAACGTGGTGCAAAATTTCATTTCAGTCCGAGACAGAATTACAGGAATAAACTCTGCACTTGTTTTTTTTTTTTCTTATGCATCGTGATAGCATCTAGATCTCAGATTTACAGACGTATCTTCACAAGCTATGGATTTCGCATCTTTGATGGTAAAACTCGGATGCCAGTCACAGCACATTGTTACTTGGCGTGCTGTTTCAGCCCACTAGACGACCACTGACTGTCATACTAAGATACACTGTGAAATGTAACAAGGTGCCAGTCTCCATGGTATAAAGTTAGCAAGGATACAGTTTGTAGATGCGTTATCCACGTATGATACAATACAAATACGGGTGCGTTATTAATGTATGGTTACTTTGTGTGTGTGTGTGTGTGTGTGTGTGTGTGTGTGTGTGTGTGTGTGTGTGTGTGTGTGTGACAGAGAGAGAGAGAGAGAGAGAGAGAGAGAGAGAGAGGAGAGAGAGAGAGAGAGAGAGAGAGAGAGCCTCCTCCAGTGTCTCCTTGTCTCCTTTTCCACACAGCAGGTTTCTTACTTGTGGGCCCAGGGTTGGGTATCTGCAGTTGTTTACCCTATCCACCCTGCCAGGTAGCCCGGTCGATTTGTTTCTGTCTTCCCCTTCATCTCCCTCCGTGAACCGTTCCTAGAAGGATTGTTCTAGCGAGGCCATTGGATCCGGCTATATTGTCATACCGACGAAGTTTTTATTGATGTCAACAGGCTATTATATGGTCCGATAAGCGGCTTGATAGTTCGACGCACTCGTTCACTGGGGACAGATCAGTATCGCTGATGCTCTCAGATATTGCGGCAACACCCCATTTCCAACTCTTGGATTCTCATTTCCCGATCCTCTGCGAGGGATCATGTTTCACATGTATACACGAAAGTGGAATATACTAGCGTACAGCGTTTCATTGACGTGTCATTGTCCTTCCATATAGATGTTAGTCTGGGTTTATGATGATAATGTCAATGCTATCCTCGACAGAATTTGTGGTTTGGGTTGTTCATTCCTAGTGATGGATCCAGGTAAGTGAACTGTTGAACGGTTTCTGGGTTCTGTTCATGCAGTAGCCTATCAGTTTTAATGGTGGCGTTCACCCTTCACCCTGGCGATTACGTCGCTTCTTCGCGCTGGTTTGGCGAGTTCTCTTTCACCGCCTGCCAAGCCATCGATATTATCCGCCAGTCGACGATTAGTGATGGCTCTTTATCCAGTGATGAATATATTGATATTACCTTTACCTGCATCAATTATGATGCGTTCAAAATAAATTGAAAGGTGTGAGAGATAGCATGTAGCGCCTAGCGTACGCACTCCCCAGTGAAGTATGGAACCAATTTCCAGAAGCGTTTCGAATGAGCACCGCACTAGTTCCTCTGAGGTACAGGTGCTAGATGGCGCTGGTGAGCTTCTGTCCCGTATCAGCTTTTGTACACTGCGGCCCATAGCTCCTCCTGTCAGGTTCTGTCGATTTTCTTCTCGAAGTGTATGGAGACTTGGTAGCTATTTGTCTGGTTTGGGAGAACCTTTTTTTGTCTTTACAAAGATGCAGAAGTTAAAAGATCTGCTCGATGGAGGTTCTGTCTTTGCAGAGTCAAGCCTGTTCAGAGTATAACATTACTTTGCAGACGTCAGTGGACCACGATCTTTCATGATGCACTTTATCTCCAGTTGTAGAACAACAAGAGACTGGAGGGGGGGGGGGGGGGGGGGGGGGGGGGGGGGGGGGGGGTCTGACGTTCAGCTCTGTCAAACTGGACGATTCTGATATTCCTGACAATTTCAAATGGCCAATTAAAAAAATTAAAAAAAAAAAAAAGAAAGAAAATTCGCCCCACTACAAATGGAGGAAGACACTGAAGTGCACGCAAATACTTTCAACAGAGTGATGACTGGAACTGCAACAGAGGTCCTTGTTCAAGGATGGAAATCGAAAGCATGGGCCACAAGCAAGGAGACTAAAATGGTTTGAGAAGTCCGAGGGGGGGAGAAATATAAGGCTCTAAAGAACAGGACGACTGATACACTAAAAACTGCAGAGGGAAAACTGTATGGAACAACACTGGGGATTCTGCGAATGATTAAGACAACAACAATTAAGATTAGCATGTGTGTGTGTGTGTGTGTGTGTGTGTGTGTGTGTGTGTGTGTGTGTGTGTGTGTGTGTGTGTGTGTGTGAGAGAGAGAGAGAGAGAGAGAGAGAGAGAGGAGATATATATATATATATATATATATATATATATATATATATATATATATATATATATATATATATATATATATATATATTATATAATGATGTTACTAACCAAACAATAATTTTTAAAAGTGCTCAACCGAGTGGGAGCGGCATCTGTTAAAACTTTGATTAAAATGTAAGTATTAAAACCTTAATTACACACACACACACACACACACACACACACACACACACACACACACACACACACACACACACACACACACACACATGCTAAGGTTTTAATACTTACATTTTAATCAAAGTTTTAACAAAATATATATATAATATAATTATAATATAATATAATATAATATATAATATAATATAATATAATATTTAATATATATATATATATATATATATATATATATATAGAGAGAGAGAGAGAGAGAGAGAGAGAGAGAGAGAGAGAGAGAGAGAGATCTAACAGAGGGGACCCTGTCCTCCTGCAGAGAGAGAGAGAGAGAGTCTAACAGAGGGGACCCTGTCCTCCTCCTGCAGAGAGAGAGAGAGAGAGAGTAACAGAGGGGACCCTGTCCTCCTGCAGAGAGAGAGAGAGAGAGAGAGAGTCTAACAGAGGGGACCCTGTCCTCCTGCAGAGAGAGAGAGAGAGAGAGAGACCCTGTCTAACAGAGGGGACCCTGTCCTCCTGCAGAGAGAGAGAGAGAGAGTCTAACAGAGGGGACCCTGTCCTCCTGCAGAGAGAGAGAGAGAGAGAGAGAGTCTAACAGAGGGGACCCTGTCCTCCTGTAGAGAGAGAGAGACAATCTAACAGAGGGGACCCTGTCCTCCTGCTGAGTCATAATCAGAGAAAGACACTGTTGACGAAGTCGTGCCCAAGGATGATGAATATATACCAAGTAGCAGACCGATTTAGCCAAAACTTTTAACAAATTCTGCTTAACTCTGCCTTCCCCTTCCTCGTGTTGCATTAGCCTTTGACTTCTTTCAATTG
>JADBJO010008991.1:29209-31709 GCA_016801955.1 Conus betulinus | reverse complement strand
ATTTTGATCCGTACTTCCCTCACGCAGCAGATGTGGAAAGGAAATCAAACTGATGTCATCATGAAAGCAAGGCAGGAAGGGTCGCAAATGTTTAGATCATCCGTTGATTTTGTTTCCCTTTAGTTAGTAGGATCACAATTGGAAAGACTTTTGCTCATGTGACTGTTTTCAATCCAGCTATTAGAGGAGTCTCTTTCCAACTTCGGGGATTACATACCGGCACGATGTACTTTCATGTAACCCATCTCAATGGTACATGCTGGCTTACTCTTCTTGATCGGTAGAATAAGATATAATGCGCGAGCCTTTTTTTTTTTTAAATGCATGTGATCACTCAAGGGACGTCGATATAATGTCTCACTGGAATCACTGGAAAAGGATCAGAATCTTCACAAATCTTAACTATGACACCAAAAACAACAACAACAACAACAACAAAAATGTCTTTCAATCTAAATGTCTTGCAAAGTAATCGAACCTCAGATTTTGTAACAAAACTCTGACGCCATAATAACCACGCCTAATATGTTACGAAGGCAACGCTGTCGCTGTAGGACTAACGTTTATGTGCAATCTGGATAAATTCCCTGTACATTTACAAAACATGCACTGGGTGTGGATGTCGCAGTGGGACTAACGTTTATATGCAATCTGGATAGATTCCCTGTACATTTATAAAACATGCTTGGTGTGAATGAGGAATGAGACGTGCATTGAACTAATGCGCTGATGGGAATACTTGAGAGAGAGAGAGAGAGAGAGAGAGAGAGAGAGAGAGAGAGAGAGAGAGAGAGAGAGATGATGGGGTTTACTTAAGCAGGGAAATCCTATTAGCATACACTGAGTTTATACCACCAAGCCCTGGGGCAAAAATAGTTTCATAACAAGTCATCGATTCAGCTCTAACACAAATGTCAGCCCGGTCTTCCTCTCAGTGTAGCAAAATCCAGACTTTGAAGAGTGGGGGACAATTTTTTTTTATCGATACATTGACTCCCAGAAAGGGATTAAAGAGTTTGGGTCACCATGTCTGGAATTATGGAGTCTGGATTGATGTAGTCTTTGCGTGTAGCAAACGAGATATAGGCTCTACTGATAAATCTGATTATATCCAGACTCTGGAGGAGAGTGTACGTGAGGCAGTAAAAGAAAAAAAATCAGAGTATTAATCAAAAGAGAGCCTACACGTTTTTACAAAGATGTGTCGATATAATGTCTCACTTGAATCACTGGAACAGGATCTGAATCTTCACAAATCCTAACTCTGACACCAAAACAATGCCTTTCAATCTAATCGTCTCTTAAAGGAATGGAACCTCAGATTTTGGAACAAACTGTGACGCCTTATTAACCAGGCCTCATATGTTAGAAGACAACGCTGTTGCCATTGGACTAACATGCTTTGGGTGTGAATGAGGAATGAGATGTGCATTGAACTAATGCGCTGATGGGAATACTTGAGAGAGAGAGAGAGAGAGAGAGAGAGAGAGAGAGAGAGAGAGAGAGACAGACAGACAGACAGACAGACAGACAGAGACAGAGATAGAGACAGAGAGAGACAGAGAAACACAGAGAGAGAGAGACAGAGAGAGAGGATTACTTTTTTTGTTCCCACTTCTGCACCACCTCAGAGGCAGTGCACCCACGCCGCTCATTCCGACACCCCCATCCACAGCCACAGCCCGGCTTGGTCCCGCCGCAGCCCCAGCACAGGCAATCCACAGGGAGCAGTCAATGTCAAGTCGTCAAGCGGCAACCCACCGGAGGAGACACTGCACTGCTGCCGAGTCACTTCGGTGGTGTTTAGTGGTGCCTGTTCTGATTTAACATACGCAGGACACCACCTACTAAGCCCCCTACTGACGACAATAATTGCTTAGTCGAGGAACCAGCGTGAGAAAGCTCTCCCTCCGGAGGGCGCCACCATGTCCGTCCAACGACAGCCCCCATTGGCTCGCCGATACCGGTGACCCATACGGAATCAAACCAAGGCCACAGACGTGGAGAGGACATCGAAACTTAGGTCACCATGAGGGCAGGGCATGAAGGGCCACAGAATTTGAGACATTTTTTTTTTATGCTGATCAACGAGAATGAGGCTGATTAAGATGATGCTACGGATTTCCATTTCGGTCTGAGACTACATGACAGGGCTGTACTCTACGCTTCCTTTCATAATATATCCCGGCGTCAACCAGGCCCGAGATACAGGCACCTGCAGTGTTGGTCAGGAAATTGGAGCAACACTCTCAGAAACGCATCCATTAAGTGGATGAAACTCGACTGTGTAGTCCCAGTCTTCCCAACTGAGTCCGCAGCAAACTCAACTCTGGGTAGGAGCCGGTGGGGGCAGAAAACCCACACGACTCTGATGGGATTCGAACCCACGACCTCCCAAATGAGATATAGGCACTGGTGATAAATCTGATTATATCCAGACTCTGGAGGAGAGGCAGCGAAAGAAAAAAAAAATCAGTCAGAGTATTAATCAAATAGGGCC
>JADBJO010008991.1:16709-24209 GCA_016801955.1 Conus betulinus | reverse complement strand
CGCCCTCTCCATAAGGATACTCTCTCTCTCCTCTCTCTCTCTCTCCTCTCTCTCTCCTCTCCTCATCTCTCTCTCTCTCTCTCTCTCCGTCTCCTCTCTCTTCGCTCTCTCCCTCTCTCGTCTGTCCTCCTCTCTCCATATCCTCATGTATATATATATATATATAGTATAATATATTTATATATATATATATTGGTTTTTTAGATTTTAAAAACGATGTTTCTGTCTCCCAAGGGGTTGAGCACCTTGACTGAATTTATTAGGCTTTTTAAACCAGTATTTATACATATATATATATATATATATATATATATATATATATATATATATTATATATATAGGAGAGAGAGAGAGAGAGAGAGCGAGAGAGAGAGTGGTGTGTGTGAGAGGGGTGGGAGAGAGAGGAGAGAGAGAGAGAGAGAGAGAGTGCTTTAGAGCTTTTTGTGTGTGTGAGTGTGTGAAGAGAGAGCAGAGAGAGAGAGGAGGAGAGAGGAGGAGGGAGGTTCTGTGATCTTGTGGAGAGAGAGAGAGAGAGAGAGGAGTCTAGAGGTGAGTGGGTGTGTGTCTGTGAGGGTGGGAGGAGAGAGAGGAGAGAGGGAGAAGAGAGAGAGGAAGAGAGGAGAGAGAGAGCAGTGGGAGATGGCGAGGGAGGAGAGAGGAGCGAGAGAGGGAGGAGAGGGAGAGGGAGGACTGAGGGTGAGTGTGAGGGGAGGGAGGTCAGTGGGTGGTAAGTAGCCCTCGGGAGTCTCTGTGGTTTAGGGGGAGAGGGAGGAGAGGACAAGAGAGACCGATAGAGAGGAGAGAGAGAGAGGAGGAGATTTAGAGAGACGACAAAGGGATGGGTGTGAGAGAGGAGTGAGAGGACAGGACAGGGAAGGAGGGGAAGTGGAACCAATTAGGGAGATGATCTGGAGGAGGGGGGGAAGGAATTGGAAGGGAGAGGGATCTCTTGAGGAGGAGGAGATCTAGGAGAACGACCTCTTGGGGAGGACAGAGGAGAAGGGCTCCTCGAGAATCTCGAAGAAAGAGAGTGGAGTCCCTGGCTCTCTCTTATGGGAGAAGTGGATTTCCTACTCGAAGGGAGGGAGGGAGTCCATATATATATATTAATAATTAAGATCTATAGAAGGGAGAGATCGGTTAGGGGGGAGCTGATAGAAGGGGGAGCTGGAGGGTAGAATACAGAAGGTGTGTGGTTATATTTTAACAGATTCGAGAGCTCCCAGAGGGGTTGAGCACCTTTTCAAGGAGGGGAGAGAGAAGAGGAGAGAAGTTTCTAGAGGAGGATCTATAGATATATAGATAGCATGCAGAGAATATAAGATTATAAGAGAAGAATATAGCCGGAGAGAAGCAGCGAGAGAGGAAGAGCAGAAGGAAAAAGAAGTTATGTAAGAGAGCAGACGTGTGTGTGTGTGGGGGAGAGGGTGGGGAGAGAGAAGAGAGGAGAGAGAGAGAGAGAGAGGAGAGTGGAAGTCTGAGAGACAGACAGAGAGAGACAGAACAGGACGAAGAGACAGAGAGACAGAGCAGACCCAGACAGACAGAAAGAAAGAAGAAGACAGAAGAACACCAGGGCGAAGAAGCATTAGAAAGGCAGGAATGCAGAGAGCATGGAGCCGCAGAAGCAAAGAGAAAGAAGAAGTGGGTGAAGAGATAGGGGATTGGTGGGGGTTAAACATTTCACAGCACACAACAGAAGTAAATGTGTGGAAGAAAGAAGAAGATGGCGCTCAGTTATACCGGGGACGTGTCAGTTATTCTTGAATTCAGGGATTTCGTCACATGCAAGCAGAAGAAGCAGATTAGAAGAAGATAAGCCACAGCAGCAGCAGCAGCAGCAGCAGCAGAAGCAGAGAAAAGAAGAGAAGCAAAGAATGGAAGAAGATAGCCACAGCAGCAGCAGCAACAAAAGAAGAATAAGAAGAAGAAGAAGAAGAAGAAGAAGAAGAAGAAGAAGAAGCCACAGCAGCAGCATCAGCAGCAGCAGCAGCAAGAAGAAGAAGAAGAAGAAGCCACAGCAGCAGCAGCAGCCGCAGCAGAAGAGAAGAAGAGAAAGAAGCCACAGCAGCAGCAGCAGCAGCAGCAGGCAGCAGCAGCAGCAGCAGCAGAAGAAGAGAAAGAAGAGGAAGAAGAAGAAGAAGAAGAAGAAGAAGAAGAAGAAGAAGAACAGCAGCAGAAGCAGAAGAAGAAGAAGAAGAAGAAGAAGAAGAAGAAGAAGAAGAAGAAATAGGAAGATAGGAAGAAGAAGAATTAAAAGAGGAGAAGATGGAGGCAGGGGTGAACAGAATGTATGGGACTGAGAGATGGGGGAGTCCGTTTGACACACAGTCTGCGGTGGCCGCGTCTCAGAGTCTGATATTGCTTTTCCAGACGTCAGTCTTCCCATAGTATTCATCCGTCCCATTCTCTTACCCCCCCCCCCCCCCCCCCCAGCCCTCCCCCTTTCCTCTTCATCAGGCCCCACCTCCTTGTGCAAGACTGTCTCAACTGGAATCTTGCCAGCCTGTCTACGCTGACTTGTACAGAATTTCAATTTTTGTTGTCATTGTCTCTTCCTGTGTCCGTCTGTCATTCTGACTGTCATTCTGTCATTCTGTCTGTCTGGGTTTTTTTTTTTTTTCTCCTCCTCCACCACCCCCGCCTTTACTATTTTTTTTTCTTTATTTTCTTCTTTCATTTGTGGCTTTTTGTTTTTGTTGTAAAGACGGTCCTTTTTTTCTTTTCATTTTTTTTCTTTTCTTTTCTCGTTTTCCCCCTCCCCTCGTCTCCCTTCTTCTCCCTTCATCTCTCACGCACCATGCAAGTCTGTATGCTGTATTACTATCAATGGACATTGATTATCTTGCTGATTTTAATATTGTGGCGTTTGTTACAGCGCGTCTGGATTTGTTTTTTTGCACTAGTGTTTGGTGTTGTGACACTTTCACCCCATGTGTAACAGGGTTGAAAAAGAAAGAAAAGTTAAATAAAGAAAGAAAGACCCTGGGCATCTTCCGGGAACCATCCTTGAAACGGAAGACGAAAAAGAAGTTGCAAGGATGACACCAAAAGTGCACGGAGAATGTGAAAAGGGAAGAACAAGAAAAAAAAAAAAAAAAAAAGAGAGAGAGAGAGAGAGAGAGAGAGAGAGAGAGAGAGAGAGAGAGAGAGAGAGAGAGAGAGAGAGAGCTTTTGCGTGTGCATGTGTGTTGATTTTGTGCGCGTGTGTGCATGTGTGTGTGTGCTATACAAATGCAAAGGCAGCGCGTGTGCGCACGCGCGCGCGCGCGCGCGAGCGCGTGTGTACATGTGTGTGTGTGTGCTATACAAAATACAAAGGCAGCGGGGTTATTTCTCAATTCGCCCCCCCCCCCCCCTCCTCCCCCCCCCCCCCACCGTTTTTTCCTTCCTTTCTTCCTCCCCCTCTCTCCTTTCATTTTGTGGTTACCGTTTATCATTCATTTACAAATATCTATATTTGTGATTCTATGCAGACTAAAACTTCTTTTCCTTCAAGCGGTATGGTATTTGTTGTTCAAAGATTAGAAACAGATGGGACGTTGATCTGGTCTTTTTTTGCGATGCTTATGCACATTTTTACCGACTGGAATAATCATATTTATGGTCTTTAAGTTTTCCTGGCGTTGTTCTTGGCTCCGTAGTCCAAATAATACATTGCGTAAGTTGAGTTCTATGCGCTTTCCTATTAAGCCATGAATAAAATCTTCGATTTTCTGCCAAAATGCTTTAACTGGAGCACATTCATAAAAAGAAGTGGTCTGTGTAATCTGTTTTATCCCTGCATGTTGCGCATGTGTTGTCCTCTGTTACTTTCATTTTGTGTAGGAGTATGTTTGTTGATATATGTTGTGTATTAGCTTACACTGCAGCTCTTTCAAACGAACTTCCTTGGTAACAAACTCGGGGATTTGCCACATGTGATTTCGATTCGTAATCGTCTGAGCCAAAACCTCATATGCACATGGTTTAATTTTTTCTTTCTCCCTCGGTTGTTCCTCTCTTAACAATTTTAACATGTTCTTTGGCTTTGTATTATACAGCTTGACTTCACATTCCGGAGTGTTTTCTGCCTCTGTTCTCAAGTCATTGTTATTTATCCATTCCTTCTTGTCTGTCTGTTTCTCTGTCTGTCTGTCTGTCTGACTGTCTGTCTGTCTGTCTGTCTGTCTCTCTCTCTCTCTCTCTCTCTCTCTCTCTCTCTCTCTCTCTCTCTCTCTCTCTCTCTCTTTCCCTCCCTCCCATTGTCTACAAACAAAAGTGACGTTGAGGAAACTAAAACAGGACGCTGTTGTTCCACCATCACTGACACAACTCCAACCACCATCATCACACCTCACCGACCCCCTACCCGACCCCCTACCCGAACCCCCCCCCCCCCCCCCCCCCCCCCCCCGCCCCTGCCTTTTCCTTTAAATAACGTAGCACACATCTGTGTCGAAAAAGCATGGATTATACAACTGAGCCGATGCATCTTATGGAGGATGGTGATGTAACGCGGTGTTGTCTGTTTCTACCGAAGGTTCAGCCATGTCCAAAACACGTGCTCACACGACTGGACCGATCCATCTCATCCTCCACACTCTCACCCTGTCCCTGCCCCCATCGTTCACACCCTTCCCAAGGTTATCCACAGCAGACAGCTGAAGGTCTGGAAACTGTTGAAGTCTATGGATCATCCGAAAGGAATGGGGTAGAGTGAAGGGGAAGAAACGTGAGGGTTGAGGTGAGAGCTTGAAGAGGTGTACTCTAGCCTGTGGTCTGTGTGTGTGTTTTTTTTTTAATTTATAACTTTTCACACCTTTTTTGTTGTTGTTTGTTTGTTTGTTTGTTTGTTTGTTTTTTTTTTTTCCCTCGACTGGTTTACCCTGGCTTGAATGTCGGCCTCTGAACTAACGAACTAGCACAATGTCAGTTACCGAATTCGCGTATCAACAATGGGTTGTTGACGAAGATAAAACATGGCGCTGCCCTGTGTTGCGCGTATTAGGGGTGGGGATGGGGTGGGGGGGCGGGTAGGGGGGGGAGGTGGGGTGGGATTGGGGGGGAGGGAGTGGTGGTAGTTGTATGTGACTCAGACTCAGACTCTCAGACTCAGACTTAAATTGTCACAAGACAGTTTAAAGGACAATAGGTACAAAAATGGTATTTTGACAAAATCATAAATAGTGGATGATGTATGTGTGTGTGCGTGTGTGTGTGTGTGTGTGTGTGTGTGTGTGTGTGTGTGTGTGTGTGTGTGTGTGTGTGTGTGTGTGTGTGTGTGTTGTTGTTGTTGTTCTTCTTCTTCTTCTTCAGTTTAACGTCTTCCCACTAAAAGTGATATCAGACGATGTGCGTGTGTGTGAGTGTGCGCGCAAGCATGCGTGCGTGCGTGCGTGCGTGCGTGCGTGTGTGTGTGCATGCCTGTATGATTCAATTACAAGAACAAATAAAGCAACCCCCGCCCCACCCCCCTCCCCCCGCCCCCGCACCTCAGAAAACATATATACCAACTGAACTACGTGACAAGCTTTGCAAATTGTGTAAAGATAGAACCAGTCATTTAATAATCTAGATAGAGACAGGGAACCGGATCCATCAGATGGAGTATCGTCACCAGTTTTGCTAATAATTTCCTTTGCTCTTGGACAGTAAATTAATAGATGTTCAACTCCAACTCTTTCTCCACACATACATTTAACATTTTTGCTGAATTTTGTCCGAAGTGAATTCAACCGCATTCTATGCATTAAGCTTTGTATTTCTCTAGGTATGGAGGCAAGGTCGGGTCTTGATGAGGCCATTAGATTTTTTTTCCAGAATTGGTTTTAATACAGTTGCGGTAATAGTTAATTTCTGAGTTCTCTAATACATTTCTGAATTTTTTACTGGACGCTTCGTTTATTAAAGAATAACATTCACTTAAATCTAAGGGAATGTCAAGTAGTATTGATCCTTCGACATTTCGGGCTGCCTTTCTTGCAGCCTGATCGACCCTCTCATTTGCTGAAATTCCACAATGAGAAGGTACCCAGCAAAATGTGACTGTAATGCATTTAGCTGACAGAAGATGTATGACATGGTTTATTTCTGTTATTATCTCAACACGTACTTTGGATTGGAAGACTGAATAGCGCTAAGGGCCGATTTAGAATCGGTGCATACTAGAATTTGACAAGAGTTAATAGGAAAACTCAAGACGTGGTGTAATGACATCAAAATGGCACAAGCTCAGCACTGAAAATTGAAAAATGTCTACCAAGATGGTACAACTTTTCCACTTTTAAATCAGGTATTGTAAATGCTGCTCCTGTATCCAGATTATCTAGCACTGAACCATCCGTATGATTTTCAAATAGTTTTTGTATGTATTTTCTAAATGAATATCGATGACATTTTTCAATATATAAGGTGGATCTTTTTTGGACACATTTGCATAATTTGTATCAAAGGTAGCTTTGGCTTGCTCCCATCTTGGAAAAGGTAAAAAGGACAGCTTATTAGCAATTTTTGTTTCGTTTATATTAGAATCTTTTAGGAGGTTAGAGGCAAATGACTGGATTGATTTTGTAGATTGCATTCTTCTGGCCCGTTTCACGAAATCTATTTCTGAATTTAAGGATACTTCTTTTGCACAGAAGTTATCCTGTGAAAGACTCTTTAATATGAATTTTGAAGCACATGCTTTTCGTAATGCATTCAGAGGCAATATTCCGATTTCACTGTATGTTCCTATGTTAGATGTATGTGTGGGAACTCCAAGAGCAAGTTTGTAAGCCTTGCAGTCAATACTCTGTAGTTATTTAATAGATATTGTGGAGCGCTGAAAAAGACTTCTTGAGCATAGATTAATCGTGAGCAAGAGCAGTAGATAATAAAGTTAAAGTATGCGTGTGTCTTGCCCCCACGGTTGTTTGTTTATAATTTTCAAAAAGTTTAAACTTTTCCTTGCTTTGTTTAAGATGTATTCAATATGTACATTCCAAGAAAGTTTGGAGGTTAAGTATACACCTAGGAATTAACAGTTTTTACATACTCTAAAGCAATGCCATCTAAAGTGATGATGAGGGAGTTTCTCCGGATCATATCCAGCATTGAATAGCATAATATTTGTTTTTTTTCTACTGAAAGTACCAGCCCGTTTTCATTTAAAAAGCTAACAATTTGTGTGTGTGTGTGTGTGTGTGTGTGTGTGTGTTGTGTGTGTGTGTGTGTGTGTGTGTGTGTGTGTGTGTGTGTGTGTGTAGATTTGCTTGAATTTGTAAATAGTGGCCATATGGAGGAGGAGGAGGAGGAGGAGGGTGAAGGAGAAGAAGAAGAAGAAGAAGAAGAAGAAAGAAGAAGAAGAAGAAGAAAAAAGATGCAAAGCATATAAACGTACTCCCAGTTTATCCCGAATACGCGTGAGATATTTTTTTCCCTCCACCACCCCTGCCTTTACTAATTTTTTTTTGTCTTTTATTTTTCCTTCTTTGTTTCTTTTTGGTTTGATTTTTCCCCCTTTTTCTTAAAGAGAGA